>JAUCBJ010003436.1:0-27891 GCA_032718475.1 Nemertoderma westbladi | reverse complement strand
TGGCTCCAGAAGTCGAGGAAATCCTGCCAAGTACCTAACTGATCTAGACTTTGCTGATGACTTAGGAGTACTCTCAGAATCATTAGAGGGAGCCCAACGGCTCCTCAGCTCATTAGAACATGCTGCTTCTAGTGTTGGTCTTTTTATTAACTCCAGAAAGACCAAAATTCTGACAGTTAACTTTGAAAGTCCTCAGCAAGTCTCTGATCGGATGAGCATAAGCTCAAAGGATGGTATGCTTGAGCATGTGGACGACTTCTGTTACCTGGGATCATGGATCCGGAAGTCAGGTGAGGACCTTCGAATACGTAAGGGAAAGGCATGGGCAGCCTTGAATAGGCTTTCCAGGATTTGGAAGTCACCTAGAATTAATCGGAAACTTAAGGTCCGATTATTTAGAGCAGCAGTAGTTCCAGTACTCCTCTACGGGAGTCCATGCTGGGCTCTAACTGCTGAGGACACCAAATCTCTGGATGGCACATTCACAAGAATGCTACGCCGGGTACATTGTGTCAAGTACAATGCACACATCTCCAACCAGACACTATATAACATTGGAGGTGTCTCATTGGTTCCCCCAAGCTTGACACTAGACCAAAATCGCCTCCGCTTTGCAGGACATTGCTTTCGCCGTGAGGACCAGCCAGTGCATAATCTTGTACTTTGGCAGCCTCATGGAGTGAATAAGCATGGTGGACAGCCCATGACCTTCTTGAGACGCATCTTAAAGGACACTGGCCTTAAAGATGCGGATGATCTAGCAAATGTCATGGGTGATAGGGAGTTGTGGCGGTGCAATTTTGTTGACAAGCCGGCACAGCATTCTTAAAAATGCAGCTGCAATGCAGCATGCCGATCCTAGTAGTAGTAGTAGCCTCGGCGATGTGTTTTAACAGTATCTGGATTAATTCACTCACTGAATTAATTAGTTAGTAGTAAGTAATTCTATGACATCTATTCCCTCTACAGTATGTATTACTGTAGTAGTCCTCGATGGCATGGAACCCGGATTTTAAAACGCCTCGCCTCACTGCAATCTTACCTTCAAGTACTAAAAATAACGACCAGGTGTCGTAATTTTATACGAGAATTGAAATACTAAATTATACGAAAGTATATTTGTTAGTGTTATAGTCGGTTACAGTAAGGGCGTATCTTCTATTTTGTATCCTATGGATGCTACGGGATAATCACCCGCAAATATAAAGCGTTATCAGCCATCGTATAATGTCATACAACGTTCGTACTGTTTAAGGTTTTATATTAGGCCTACATTAAATGCAATTATGGAGTTACTGTACTTTATGAGTGTATTTCCATTTTCGAATAATCAAAAGTATAGAAAACAAGGTCTGATTAATTAATATTATTATTGTAGGTTTCAGCAATTACAGTACCTCATCATTGGGGTAACAGACACGCAGATCCGATAAGTCATAGTTGGGATTAAGTAGGTGGGCGATGTATCCGATATTGCGACTTAGACGGTTGGCTTCAGGAACCATAAACTGCGGAGATTCGTCCTGCAAGGCACCAATAAACCGCGTTAATTCCTCAACAAGAGTCAGGAACATCCCGAACACTCGTTTGTCTGTGGTGTTAGTTGTTTTTTCATAATAGTCGCGAACCTGGAAACAATATTAAATTCCTAAAGATAGACACTACAGTAAATTAATCCTCATTGTGTAATTACTGTGTATATACAGTATAATCTGCAAAATGGTTGACCCTTAACCTTGCGTCTCCCCCAACTCACCTCATTAATATTTCTCACTGGCTCCGTTTTTCTCCCATGAGTTTCTCGAGATGAAGCCAACGCTTTTACGAAAGTAAACTGCTGTTGTCTTAAGGCGTTGTACTTTTTACGGAACTTGGCAACCTCTTCCTTGATGACTTGATTTGCCATCTCCAAGAAACTGTTGTAAAAATAATGAGTTCTGCAGTTTGAAAACGCGAATAATTATTATTCCTTCTCGGGGAATTAATAATATTAAATATTAATTGAGGGAAAGGAGCAGGTTACAGTACCATGTCATTATAATAAAAACTATAAAATGGCAATGGTAATGCCTGCTATACCCTGCTTAATTTCGATACATACAGTAGGGCCTACTAATTAACATAACGTAACAATTTTAGTAGTTTTTTTTTCCGTTTGACCATTTTGCCGTTTTGTAACCGTGTGGCCGAGACGCTGGTCACCGTTCCCCGGCGACGCTCTAGGCCTACTGGGAGAGGGTTGTTCAATTTTGTAGTCAAAGTGCAAAGAAGCCCCCCCCCCCCCCCCCCACCCCACCGGATTCGGAGATATTGTAGACCGACATACATAATGCAACATGTATTAATAATACAATACAATCTTTACAAAATCAATGAACCGCAAGATTAAGCAGTAGGCCTACCTACGTACGGTACCTATTAATTTTACCTACAGTTACAATTAATTATTGTTTATAATAAACACAAACTTGGCCTCTCAGTCTGCGGTTAATAAAGCGGTATATATGCCTAGGCCTAATATTTATTCTACATAGAGAGTTACCACTGCATTGCACTGTGTAGGTGGGTTCTATTATGAGATTGTTGCCAGCAACCACCCGTTGCTAACTGAGTTAAATCACTACAGTAGGCTCAACTCATGGGACGCAATTAACCTTCATTCGACACACTCAATACAATACAGTATTATTTCCACTGTGTAACTCAACTACAGTATGGCGATGCACTAAAATAAAATGGGGAAAAACTCTGGAATACGGAAGAAGTGCAATAAAATGAAACAAAGAAAAACTGTATAATAAAATAATATTAATTAATAATAAATAATAGTAAAATAAAATGGTTCAGTTTTTGAAACTGGGACACTATTGAGTACTGAAGAGTGACCAATAAAGCGAACTGACCAATCAAAACGCTTCAATTCTGCCCTCTTGCACCACGTTTACGTCGTGGTAGAGCTATGGAGATTTTAATTGTACTAAGGATGCAGGATACAATAAATTACCATTTTATTGTACTATTACTGTATTTATTATTCAGTTTTCCTTTGTTTCATGTTATTGCACTTCCGCATTCCGGACTTCTTCCCCTTCTTATTTTTTTAGTTATAAATAGAAACAATATTTTTTCACTCGTGTTCATTGCATGCCTTGTGGCCGAAGATAAGTTATTATTTACTGTAACAACGAAATGTAATTCTTGACCGCCGTGCAAATTATCCCCGTTGCTATGTTTAAGGGTCTGTAAAAAATAATTTTTCTGACCGTCTACTCAACCAACTATACCTCAGAAAAACCAACAATGGTCAATGGTTTAGATCAGAATTTGAGGGCAGAAAACGATACCTCACTCAGTATGTTATACAATATACATGTAGTGGCCCTCTGTGAATACTGCCCTACAATAGAGTAGACATGATAGGGTGGGGGCCTGCTAGAGGCTGGTTACAGAATTTGAAATAAAGTGCCAGAATGTCTTAAACGACAACTCTAGAACTATAGTACAACAACTGTACTCTCCAAAGGCAAACTGGATAGGTCTAAGACAATACTGGACAATACTAGTTTAAGGACAATACTGTTGTATTGAGGACAACAGTAAAAAAGACCTACCAACAGTCAGAAAAACTCACCAACAGTTAGAAAACAGTCCCAGATAGTCTACCAACAGTCAAGAGCTTCAAAAAATTCCGATTTTCTAAATGGGGTTCCTTAAATTCGAAATAATCAAAATCTGATTATCGTCGAGAGCTGATATCGTAACTAAGGAAATTACGTCGTTCTGTACTGTACAGGACAGCAGTAGACCTAGGCCTACCGAACCGATACAGTTGTTATCACAGTACTGGTAGGCTATAATTACCAGTATGGAATCCGGGAACGGCAAGGACGACGTTGGTCTAGTTTAGTTTGCGGTACCAACACAAGTCAAAACACTGAGGATTAAATTGCGACAGACTGTTATTTGGTGTTGATGTGACAGACGTCTGTTAATATATGGCAGTATGGCCGCGACTGTACTGTACATGTACTGCCGTACCGGTGGCGGCCATTGGTGCTAGTAGGGTAGAAGAAATAATGGGGATCTGTCAACTTGGATAATATACCAGTTTACGGAAATGTATCCCATGGAAATGTATTCGCTGCGAAAGTACTTGTTACCGGTTGAGGGTACAGATCCCTTTTCTTCTACCCTACCGCTGTACCGGTAGGCTACTGATGGGCGCCACCGATACAGTCACACCAACACAAAATAACAGTCTGTCCCAATTTAATCCTCAGTGCTTTGACTTGTTTCGGTACCGCAAACTAAACTAGACCAACGTCGTCCTTGCCGTTCCCGGATTCCATACCAGTAATAATAGCCTACTGTGATAACAACTGTATCGGTTCGGTAGGCCTAGGCCTACTGCTGTACGGTTCAGTACAGAATGACGTAATTACTTAGTTACGGATATCAGCTGATATGATTTTGATTATTTAGAATTTAAGGAACCCCATTTAGATAATCGGAATTTGAGTGTTGGTGACTGTTGGTAGACTATCTGGGACTGTTTTGTAACTGTTGGTGAGTTTTTCTGATTGTTGGTAGGTTTTTTTAACTGTTGTCCTCAATACAACAGTATTGTCCTTAATTAGACCTATCCAGGTAAACTGGTAGAAAGTGAACTCCCATGGCCCATTTGCGAGGTTCGAACATCGAACACATGACCTCCGGGGAGATGTGAACTCAAGGCAACAGGCAAGGGATTAAAGCGCTATGGCTTAATTTCACTTCTGATGATAGTGAAATTTTAGGGGATTTTTATACTTTCTTTTCAAGGGGATGGCTACAGTATAGCCACATGGCCTGCCTCCCCATGTGTATTCCATTCAATACATGCTCTGCTCCTGTTACTCTTATACCAGCTTACTTTACTTACTTACACGTATACCAGGACCAGCTTATACTGATCCAAGTCATAGAACTTGGATATGATTGGTTACTTTAACCTGTGTTTATTTGTTGTTGGAGTGAAGCATTTCCAGTGGTGGCTGGACAGTGAGGAATGCCAGGCCATCTAACATGTGTCAAATACGAAATACCCCAATTGCAATTCGAACTCTGTCATCCCCATAATGCAAAAATGATAACACAAAATAAAACATTTTCCGTTGTATCTCAACTCATGAAATTAATAGGACCAAGGTGTATATTTCAAATTATCATTTCAAACAGTTCATTTTTGAACTAAGCTTTCCACAATTGCCATAATTTTATACATATTTTATTGAACAAAAGCTTCACACATACTGCACAGTAGTTACCATAATTTATTTCATTACCAAAAAAATAATCAGGTTATACTGTATAGCAGTAGTGTAGGCCTACCCAGTACCGGTACCTACCGTACATGTCATAAACTTTCTGTAACAGTAGGACTAATGCCTTTCAATAATAAAACACTTATTTAGTTTTCTCTACATAAGGCAGTATAGTAAGGGGGAGGCTAACCAAAAACGGAAAGCAAAAAGAGTAGAGCCAATACAGAAAGTTTTTATATTTGATTTTTTGAATTCTTGAAATATCGCAACTCCCGAACAGGGCTTATAACTGTGGAAGATTTGATATTCACAAGGCCACTGGAGTACAGGCCGTGCAGCATTTTACCTAAATTTGCTTAGGGTGACATTTGCTGTCTATATACAGTAATATACAGTACATAAATGATAAATAAGAAACAAAATCAGAAAGCGCATATTTTACAGTACTAAGTTACAGTTTAAGTTAAATATATTACAGTACATATTTCGATATTTCTATTAAATTTTAGATATTTAGTGAAGTCATGTGATTGAAGGCGCGATTTAAAAATATCAGCAGTTGCAGAAAGGACTGAATTACTTGTAGCGAGTTCCAAATCGGAACAATGCGATTGGAGAATTAATTTTGCACAGCGACGTTACCACAATGGCTTTGTATTAATTTATAAGGGTGGCCCCTCAGATAAGAAAGATATGGCCTCCTAAACATATTATCAATATCTAAATCAATAGCACCATGAAATAATTTATAAACTGTAGTTAAGTCATTGTGGATACGACGAAGTTCTAGAGGCTCAATATTCAAAAATTCCAAGCGAGTTATATAATCGGCACCAGTAGCAAAATTACATCTATAAAATATCTCTAAAAAGTATCGCTGTACGGACTCCAGTAGTCGGTTAAGCCAAGGAAGGGTCTAGCCTTTACAAACGGATTCCATACAGCGCTGCCGTACTCTAAAATAGGGCGAGCGTAGACTTTGTAAGCCAATAATAACGCTTCACAATTATTATTAGTTGAAAAGCAACGGATTAAACAATTAATTACCCTATAACATTTAGAAAAGATGTTATGTATATTATGAGTATGAAAATAAAGCTTACTGTCTACCTCTATACCCAAATCACGGAACGATGACACTTTATTAAGCTATACGTTCAAACAATCTTCAAAATAAATTGGTCTGTAATTTTCTGCACAAGATCTGGCAACCTTTCTTAGGGATCATGTCTGCACATTTCCTCATGCTACATAGGTACAACACCAGTACTTAAAGATAATTGAAACAAATTATAAATAGGGTCGGCTAATTCATTTCTCAGAAGTTTAAGCACAGCAGTGGGAATACCGTTGGGACAGTTAAAATATGGCCATTAAAATGGTAACAGTTCCGTATAGAACTACATTTTTATAACATAAATCATTGTTACCATGGCAACAGTGAAGAGTTCTAGAATAAAAAATATATTATATACACTATTCTACACGTTCGTGGGGACTTCGCGCAGCACGTAGTCGGCAAGCCTTGGCATACGGTTCATATAGAGCAAATGGGGCATGTCTAGTTTGGACCCAATATCCCATGCTATAAATGTATTCATTCGATATACAATCATATGTTAATCCGCTAGGTGGTGTCAAATTGTTATTCTGCAATTTCGTACTTACCAGTGCAGCACTGTACAGCAGTACCGTACCGGTAGGCCTATGTCATTACTTCTGAGTCTCTAGCGGATCCCCAATTAAATGTCTTAACTTTTCAATTTCGTAAAAGATAGACTTCATGATTCTCTACAGGCCACCAAAATTTCAGCTCAGGAAAATGAGGCCTTCCCGAGAAATTTAACATTTTCTAAAAACTACATAATCTGTCGTAGCTGACGTCAGACTGCATGATTTTTCACCAAACTTTCTAAACTTTCTCTCTACTACTTACCTACTAAGTTTGGTTCAATTCCGAACCAGCGATGCAGAGAAATTCGCGTTCAAACATTTACCAGACAGACGGACAGACAGACAGACGGACATGCCCCATTTGCCCTATATGAACCGTATGCCAAGGCTCGCCGACTACGTGTCTCGCCCCACAGTAGAACAAAAATAAAATAAAAAAATCGCCTATGTGAAGAATACCAGGATTTCACTTTTCGGTCGACTTTTTATTGGAATTTTATATATGAAGATTTATTATTTTTTAAATTTATCTTTATTAAGTGTTTTATAGCGCTTATTTCTGCCTTATAACCTGTACATATACTAATTCGTTTATTGTTTTGGTTAGATTCAGCACTTCTGTAACCTGTGTTTTTGGTGAAAACGTGGTATTCTTCACATGGGGGTAACTATAACTGCAAAGTGAAACATAACGGCAGAAAGTCTGGTATTCTTCACATGGGGGCAATTCCACGGTGTCGGACGTTACGGACATTCTCGATTTTTGAATGTTTTTCTTTAAATTTACGAAAATACTTGAATTTTTGACATCAGATTGCGTTGAATAAATGAGACAATTTATTAATCTTTCAGAATATCGCAAATACTCTGCATTGGGAAACGTTATTCTTCTGAAACAGTAGTTGACTTTTAAACGTTACAAAAATAGGACACTTTTTAAAGTACATATTTTACTTTTGATTGCAATTAATGCCGAAGACTGGTATGTTATTATTTTTGGGCTCAAATTGAAGCTCAACTATTCTATTTTTCGAAAATGTTTTCAAAATTGCACTGCAGATCTTTTGAAGCCGACATTTGCAATTCAAAGTTGTGCGGAATGGTGTCGGACGTTACGTGTTGGACATTACATAAAAATAGCAATATTTAGCCACCTCTGGGTGCTTTATTTTTCGTCGTTGAAATGTACTGTAGATGTCATTAGAACCGCCTTCATCTGCAGATTCCGAATCTGAAAACCATTTTAAATTTCACCAACAATTGCCAAATATATTATCAAAATACTAAGGTGTGAATTTTGAGTGAAATCGCAATTATTGAAACCTATTTTTATTTATTTATGCAATTTACACTATACACTACAATTTAGCCTTTAAATACATTAAATAATAATAGTGTCGGACGTTACAATATGTCGGACGTTACAAACATCATTCACTAAAATCACAGCCTTTATGGTAGTGTGGATTGCTGTAAATGGCACAAGAGACGCCTTCTTACGTCGGCATTGAGTCATTTTAATTTCGATATGATTTTCCAAACAATAGAGAAGTAATTGAGAAACAATGTAAAAAAAGTGTCGGACGTTACAATTGTACACAGGTAGCTTTTAATGCTTATTGTACGAGAAGCGTTCTGTGTTTATGGCGTAGAACTACCTACATTGGAATGTGCATTTGCGGCTGATTACAATGATACCAAGGATAGCCTATATTGATAAACAGTAAAAAAAATATTTCGCCTTGAATTTTGGTATTTTTTGGTCGATATAATCGCAAAAATTCCTACTTTATACACTCAAATCAATGTAAATTTTGTCAAATTCGAAAAATTTATGAAATTTTACCCAATAAATCATAACAAATTGCTTTTTTTTAAGTTTTATTTTTTTCATATTGTGTCCCATTTTCTGTGGAAATGTCCATGGCCCAAAAATTATTGTTCTAGAACATATAGCTAGTAATTTTTTAAATTTAATATAGCTAGTAATAACATTTTTTATGTAGCAAAGCTTATGTAGTGATAGAAATAAAACAATTTAGTGTTCTAGAATATTTCGTTTAGGTATAAATTTTAATTGCAGCTAAATTGATCAATAAAAAAGCAAAAATGCAAAATATAGAAGTGATAGAAAGTAGACACCAACTGCATTAAATATGCGCTGATCCCGAATCAACAATTGCGTGGCTCAAGGAAATTAAACAGCTACCATCGAGCAAATTTTGCCTGGAAAAAAACGTCTGGACATGGTGTAGGACGCTTCCAATGCGGAAGAGGGGATTGCCGCGGAAAGTTTTTCTCTATGGCTCAAGGGACATGGTTCGAAGGTGCCAGGTTTTCACCTGAGACGATACTGCAAACGACTCGTATGAAGAATTCCGACGCGAGGCAATCCTAATACAGTAGATGAGATAGGAGGGGCATCAAAGAAACGTATTTCTCAGGAAACTAGAGCTGACTGGTATAATTATATTCGAGAAATGGTACTAGTGTGTTATAGCTACACCCCCCTCAAAATTTTTATTACTAGCTAGTTTTTGCTATTTCTTTTTTTTGAAATGTTCTAGAACATGAAATACATTTGAAAAAAAATAATAAAATGTTCTAGAACAAATATTTTTTGTTCTAGAACAAAAAATTAAAAAATCATACAAATTTTATTTTTTGTTACACTAGTGCCGCCACGCCAAACTCCACATTCTAAGGCGAAACATAGGTATCAAGAGGTCAACTTTCGCCCAACAGCTAGCAGAGTTTAGGTGGAAGATGTTACACAAAGAAAATCCATTTTCTGATCTATTGCATTTGATTAGAAAATATTACCCGCTGCGCGACGTCTGTAAATCTGTGACGCTAAATAATAAATATTACACAGTATGTATTCTAAGCATTAATCATTAATTTATCCTGTAACTATCATTAATTTCTGAATATAATGACCTCAATACAGTGAATTTTTAATTTTAATTAGCTATTAAAAAAATACTAGCTAACCCCCCCCCCCCCCCAAAAATAAAACCCATCTTGCCAGCAACGATTAAAAATTATATGAAACAAATTCTAAATAAAATTAAAAAAAATATTTCATTTTTTTTGAACTGTTCTAGAACAAAAACTATTTGTTCTAGAACTTTTTTTTTCTAGTTCTGAATAGCTAACATGTTCTAGAACATTATTAAAAAAGAAAAATAGTACATTAATTTTTTTAATTTTTTTAAATATTGTTCTAGAACAAAAAATATTTGTTCTAGAACATTTTATTATTTTTTTTAAATGTATTTCATGTTCTAGAACATTAAAAAAAAAGAAATAGCAAAAACTAGCTAGTAATAAAAATTTGGGGGGGGGGGGGGGGGTGTAGCTATAACACACTAGTGCCCGAGAAATAATCGCAATTAGATTTCTAAAAGAGCAGGAGGAACTAGGTCCAATAGGAGGAGCAGGAAAGACAGTCCAGGTCGATGAGAGTTCGGGAAACGAAAATGTGATAGAGGTCGTAGAACGGATGGGCACTGGGTCATGGGATTGATCGAAGACGATTCAGAGGATCTCCGCCTAATAACTTGTCCGAACAACAACGCGAAGTGTAATCGAGCTGACACCAATAATTCAAAGATATATTAAACCGGGAACTACCATCAGAACCGACATGTGGAAGACTTACGATGACCTTGGAACATGGGCTATACTCATAAAGTAGTATATACCATAGTAACAAAATAAACCCATTTATAGCCAAAGACGGTATGCACACCAACAGAATTGAGGCTTCATGGAGGCTGGCAAAGGACTATTTCAGAACAGTGAAAATTATAAGTGTCAGCGAGGATTGTGAACTAGAGCTGTATGTGGTTGGAGAAGAGTTGCGTATTAAAACGGCAGTCTTAAATAAACAGCAGGAAATATGTAAAGAGTGTCCAGAAAATCAAAAGGGTTGTGAAATGCACAAAGGACAACTCAAAGCGATTAAAAGAAAGTAAGGCTAAAAATTATAAGAATTTAGGACGCAAGAGCATGGTGCAAGGAGTGCAATGCCTATCAAGAGAAATTCTCTGAAAAACTTACCGAATACTTGTGGAGACGACAGATACATAAGGGAAAATTTAATGGATTCAATGAATTATTAAAGGCAATAAACAAATTCAAATACCCAATTGATTAACATAATTAAATTATATATTAAATTATTATATTAAAATTATATATTACATAATTATTAATTAAAAACATATTCTTTATTCAAAAACACTTTTATTCATATCCATTTAAATTAGTCCAGTAGACGCTCAATAGAGCTCAAGGGAGGACCGTGAACTTGGGTCATCAAGCAATTTTATTTTCTCAATGTCTTCCCTCATAATAATAATGTAAATATTCACCGGGTGCCAGTTGGGATACCTTGGGGAATTTTTTTTACAGCATAAAATACAAGTGCAAATTAGTCAACCTATTCCAAAAATTACATTAAATTATAACGTTTGTTACTGGAGTAATTAAATTAAGTGTTCTAGAACAGAGATAAACAACTACGTATATCTGTATATGTTTAGATCTCAATATACTGTAATTTCAGTATACTTAGCTATGATATGAAAGCTTTGATTGCCCATATTTTGCAAATCTTTTAACGGTATGTAGGCCTACGCCTATGCTCGTTTGTTTTGTTTATTGTTCACCGGTATTAGTACGTTTGAACGACACTAGCCAAACAAGCCTAAAATCAGATAAATAATGGTACCAGTATAGCAGTATTGTGCACCACCTTGCGGATTGCATGGGTATTATTTATTAAGTTCTTTGAAGGGAATGTATTATTTTATTTTATTCTTATTATACTGCTGTACTGTACCGGTACTAAATATACTGCTGTACTGTCAGACTGTACTGTTGCACTGCCTACTGTTGGACCTTCTGACTGTACTGCGGGATGACGTGCTCCCGGGTTCATTGTTCACATATTGAAAACGATGTACTCACGTACATATGGTCGGCCCATGTTAAGGGGTATAGGAAAGATACTATTGTAGCTATAATTCAGCCATGGCATAAGTTCACTGATGCAATGCTGAAGGAGGCAAAACAGACTTTGCTAGGTTTGATTCCGAGCTCTGATAGGGGAAAGTCGAAGCAGAGCTTTTCTAAATCGCGTCAGGCTGGTGAGATGCTACGAAAGAATTTGATTAACGATATGATAGAGATTTTTGAGTATCCTGGTTATGATGATGGTCGGCGTACATATGATAGCAATACAGACGGAAGCGGTGCTGGTAGTACAGCCAGTAGGCATATCCCGTCCTCGTCTTCAATCAGCCCTCGGTTCATTCCGAAGGATGTGTCGTTGTTTCCGCCATTCTCGCCTGTTGAGGCAGATCTGGCATTACTGCTCAAATTAGTTAGTGGGCTGCAAGATAGAGTTGCGGTTTTAGAAGATAGGCCTATTGCCACTGCTCTCCCTAAATGCGGAGGGGATGTGGGGTCCGCGACGGTTTTCGGGGCTGATAGATCTGACAGAAGTGTTCCTCCAGCAGATACGGGGACTGGGAATGTACCCCGATTGTATTCGGGGTGCGGAGCGGATGATGACGTCGTGTTTGCCGGGTCGGGTTCGGGGCGAGCAGCTCCCCATGGTAGCGGGGGTCCAGCTCAGCCTCATACGACTGGGCCTCCTGTTGGCAGCGGACTGTCCGACCCCGCTTCCAGGTCGTTTATTGGGGCGCTTAATCCCAGGGAAAGTAACCCAGCGGAAAGAGACTGGTTCAGAGTTGGGCCGGATGGGCGGCATCGAGAGTCCCCACCTCGAGGCCTGCGCACCATTCAGCCTGGCAGTCGTGCTGGACGATGGGATGCGAATGGGACTGGTAGCGGTGTTGGTAGGTCTGGGGCTGGATGGAATACAGACAGGGATACTGGACAGCGTTTTATTCAAGGAACGGCGGGTAGTAAGGCTTTCGCTACGGTACGGCCTCCATCCAAACTATTTCTAACTGGATGTGGCCCAAAGGTTGACTCTGATACAATCAAGCAGCACGTAAAGGATGCTCTAGGTATCGCCATTGGCTGCGAGCGGATCTCCCATCGTGATTCGAGAACCGCTTCGTTCCGGATTTCCTGCAGGGGCGACGAGGAGTCCAGTCTCCTGGATGCGAATCTGTGGCCGCAGTTCTCTCGAATTAGGGAGTTTGTTCCTAGTAGGCTGATGTTTAATGGGAGTTCCGGCCAACGGCGTACAACAAGCAACGCGCCAGCAAGACAGGACGGATCGGGAATGAGGCCGGGAGCCAGAACGGATCACAGCACTGAGTTGGAGTCGATCGCGAATGGAAGGGAACCCGGGTCAACCGGAAGAGAGGATCTGAGTCAACTGGATTCTGACGTAACTGTATCTACACAGGGATTCGGTGTGAGTGCACAAGGAGCTGACGGGACTGGTCAGGGATCCGATTTGAGTTCCCCTCGAACTGATGAGGTTTCCAGCAATTGCTCTGAGCGGGAAAGTAATAACCCATATGTGCTACTGTCAGAGAGTGAAGCCACTTAATTAGTATCTGTATGTGCAAATGTGTTAATATGTATATCTGTTGTTTATTTTCTATTTTTCACTGTTTTTTTAGCGGATATTTGTATAATTTTTAAAAATCATAATGGCGACTACAACTAAGAATCTTAAGATAATCTCATATAATTGCAAGAATGTACGTAGTCCGTCGGGGTTAAATGATGTTAGGAGATTATTGTCTTCCGGGGTTTGCGATATCCTTTTACTGCAAGAGACGTGGCTTCCGAAACAAGAGCTAGGTTTTTTAAATGAAATTCATAATGATTTTATTGGCAGAGGGGTATCGCCCGTTGACCTTTCTGCCGGTCCGCTAAGAGGCCGTCCCTATGGGGGGCTTGCAGTGTTGTGGAACAACTCGCTAGCTTCTATAGTGGAACCGGTTTTCTTTGGTACAGATGAGTGCAGAATCATGGGTTTAAAGGTTAATTTAAAGAATAACGAGGAAATGCTTATTGTAAATGTATATATGCCTTTTCAATGTACAGATAATGAACCTGAATTTACTGAGTGCTTGGGTAAATTGCAATATATACTGGAAACTCAATCATATTCGTGTTCATCAATTGTAGGAGATTTTAACTCTAAGCCTGGAACTCAATTTTATAGTGATTTATTTGATTGGTGTGTTTCTAATTCATTAGTTATTGCTGATACACTTACATTATCTAGCGACACTTATACATTTGTAAGTGAAGCTCATTCTACGACATCGTGGCTTGATCACATTGTGTGTACAGGTACGTTATTGAAGAAGACAAAGGAAATTAAGGTGCTATTTGATTACTCTATAGATGACCACCTACCGGTATTTTGGGAAGTTGATGTGGAAGTTATAACCAATGTACAAACTTCAGGTTATAATGATGATTGTTCTAATAATTGTGATAAAAGCAGTAAATTTGAGTGGCGTCATACCACGCAGGATAATATATTTTTATATGCGGATACGTGCAGTAAGATGTTGGGTGATCTCGATATCAATAATGATTTTATTAATTGTAGGGATGTAAACTGTGGTATGCACCGTACCCAGATAAATAACCTATATAGTAAACTTACTGATATTCTTATTAACTCTGCTGAGGCACATATTAAGAAATTGCCTAAGAAGTGTGATAAAAAATGGTCTCACATTCCAGGGTGGAATGATTATGTGCGAGATAAGCATGATGATGCGAGGAGTAGTTTTAAGTCGTGGCGTGAGTGTGGCTCGCCACGTCAAGGTCAGGTGCATGTAGATTACATGCGCTCCAGAGCTGCTTTTAAGAGGGCTGTTAGACATTGCAAAAAAGATGAACAGAAAATACGTAATGATAAAATGGCAGATGCATTGCTGTCAGATAAGAGTTCTAAGGATTTTTGGGACCAGGCTAGGAAACATACCTCTAATAATAGCAGCCCCCCGCCGACTAAAGTTGGGGGTGCTCTGGGCGCAGCTGATATCAGTGAAATGTGGAGTAATCATTTCTCGGATTTATATAACTGTGTAGATGATGATTCTGAGAAAGGCTATGTTTTTAATAAGGTACAAACTGAGTTACATAAAAAGTTATTTGCAGAATCTGAAGTAGTTACTATTTCTGAGGTGCTAGATTCTATCAATAGTCTAAATACTGATAAGGCCGCTGGGCCTGACCAGTTAACGGCCGAGCATTTAATTTATGGGTGCAGTCTCAACTTATTTAAAGTACTATCGGTTCTATACACTGCTATCTTTGTGCACGGGTACTTACCAAGTGGATTAATCGACTCGGCTATTTTTCCTATAATTAAAGATAGGACGGGTGATATCACTTGTAAGGATAATTATAGAGGTGTTGCCATTTCTTCTGTACTGGGTAAAATTCTAGAACGTATTATTTTAATAAGGTGCATAGACAAGTTAGATACAACAGATAATCAATTTGGATTCAAAGCTAAGTTGGGAACTGAAACGTGCATATATGCCTTGAAAGAGGTAATTAATTATTATCTGACTAAGAATAGTCCAGTATTTGTATGCATGTTAGATGCGAGCAAAGCATTTGACAGAATTAATCACTTTGGTCTCTTTCGCAAACTTTTAGATAGGGGGATTCCTGTGTACATAGTTAGGCTTCTTATTTTCTGGTATAGAGAGCAATACATGTACGTTAGGTGGGCGGGGCATAAATCTGGTAAATTTTTGGTTACAAATGGTACGAAACAGGGTGGGGTCCTTTCCCCGATTCTATTCAATGTATATATGGACGGTTTAAGTAGGGCACTTAATGAGACTGGGGTAGGGTGTCTAATAGGGGGTACAAGGGTGAATCATTTAGGATATGCCGACGACTTGTGTCTTTTATCGAATAGTTTATTTGGGTTACAACGATTAATTAACGTAGCTGAACGATTTGCATTTTTTAATTCTATATTATTTAATATGAAAAAAACAAAATGTTTATATTTCGTTCCCAGGAGCTCAGGTCATTGTATTTTTGGTGATGTATATCTATATGGTATTAAAATTGATGTAGTTGAAAAATTCAATTATTTAGGGCATATAATTCATAGCAGTGCAGATGATGATTTTGACATAAAGAGGCAAACACAGTGCCTGTACGCCAGAGGTAATCTATTAGCTAGGAAATTTGGTGCTTGTAGCAATAAAGTAAAGCTAACACTGTTTAGAGCATTCTGTTCAACAGTTTATTGTAATGCTTTATGGGCTAAACGAAATTATTCAGGAATTGTGCATAATAAACTCAGAATAGCGTATAACAATTGTTTTAGGTTACTTTTTCATATTCCGAGAGTAACAAACGGTGAACCAACTAGTATTAGCAGCGCATTCGGGCAATTTAATGTTAAAATGATGGTTCATATTAGATACATGTCAATTGTAAGTTTATTTAAAAGAGTTGATAAGACTGATAACAAAATATTGAGTACAATTACTAATGTATGCCGTCTGGACAGTACATCCAGAATAAGGGAAATGTGTGACCCTAAGACTTGGGTTTAAGTTGTAATTTTTTTTTTTTTATCATTTTGGTCATATTTTTCGGTTATCTGTTTTGTTTTGTGTATTTTTACTATATTGTTTTATAACCAACCTTATTGTGCTTTACGTTGTTAGCCTGACTGTATATTCTGTTTGTTTGTATATGTGTATTAGTACAGTATTTTTATGGGCCAACTGGGCCTGAAATAAAGCCAATAATAATAATAATAATAATAATTTAATCTATATTACTTACTACTACAGTCTATTACAGTCTACCGTACATACATATTTCCAATATTATAATTAATATTTACCCCGACTGAGGGTGTATCTTATTGTAAAAAAAATATTACAAGCTAATAAAGCTGTTGCGATACGGTTGTTTATTTCATATGTTGGCCCTGAAAAGGGCCGTTTGGGTTGGTTAAGGTATAAGGTATACAGTATAGACATTCAGCAAGGGTAGTAATGTTTGAAAAGTGCAAGGAGATTTGAGAAAGGTCGGTCGCGATTTAAAAGTCTCCACCGAAATTCTGACAGGTGGCCAGCAATAAGTTGCGGTGTTGTGCATTTCTTATTGCGGATGACTGACGTCTTTAAGTGGCCCCACATCGACTCTATACGTTGAGTGTGGGTGCCAGTCGCACTCACCCACTCTACCGAATGGTTGACAGTTTCGTGTATGTAGGTCCCTGTTCCATTGGTAGCAGACCACGGATTTGTGGCGTTTGTTATGCCAACATTCACACCGCAATACGCAGACCATTCGTCGGACTGTATCTTGGTTCCACCGGCGACATGTTTCTCCAAAATAGGACGGAGGGTGTCTGCATCACGATGCAAAACGTGGTAGAGGCAGATGTCGACTTTATTATCTGGACGTTTCCATACCAGTCCAAACACCCACGGCCCATCCACTGTCGTCCCATAATTATATCGGGATGACGGAAAGTGGTCCCCACCAAGCAAACGACCTCGGTTGTTGGTGCTCCTCTTGCGTTTTCCCCGCAATAGCGTCTCGTCGATTTGGACGATATGTCCTGGTCCACCCATTGGCTCTGACTCCTCTTGATCGCGGTACATTAATTCTCTAATAAAATTGTACCAGTCGACAAGGGATCCATTGCCTTGCACCCCAACAATGTCGCCTAGCAACAGATGTGCAGTACGCATTCGAACTTCGAGAGCAAACGAATACGTGATGGCCAGAATCTGCCGAACCTCGAATCGACTCTTCTCAAACCACGTTCCAGAACGTGCAGTGCGCTTGTGCTTATTAGCACCGGAGCAACGCCAAACAAGACGCATGAATCCCCTGTCCTTCACCAGCGTAATTTTAGCTTGCGCAGTACAACCCGGAAAAGGACAAAGACGTAGGGTTGGTTGCCCATTTGGTTGTAGAGTTCGGGGGAGAAGCTCCACACTTTGAGCAAACTCAATAGCGCGCTCCTCAGTCTCGATAAGTTTCCCAATCTCAATGAAATTTAATACAGCCATAGTCATGAGTACAGTATACAAACAGTAGGCCAGTAAGTAACAGTACAGTCAATGAATACAGTGTACAAACAGTAGGACAGTAAGTAACAGTACAGCAGTAGGCCTAACAATACTGCTATACCGGTACCGGTAACAATTTTTATCAGTTTCTATCTGATTTCATGATTGTTTGGCTAGTGTCGTTCAAACGTACTAATACCTTGTTCACCGCCGTTTCGTTAACCGCTTCGTTTATATATTGCCTACCGCCTCGTAATTTAATTTGGTTTACACACACACTTTATTGGTCATTAGTATTATTTAGTAAAATTTATATAGCTACTGTAGTATTTTTTATGGCAGCAGCACACAGCGGCACATTTATTCATAAAAAAAATCAAAAAAATAATATTACGTAACCTGTTTTGTATTTTACATAGCTAGTGTTTTTTATGGTTGGTAGCAGTTTTAGTTGTGTTGAAAATGAATTTAGCTAAATTGAAATTTCTAAAATATTCCAGAATATGCAAAAAGTGTAAATAAAATATTTTGGTTTTTTAGTAAAATTGTTTAATAGATAGTATTTTGATAAATAGAAGCTAGAATAAAAAATATTATAGAATGTCGACTATGTTCTAGAAAATAATATATAAAAATCAAAGAAGCTTTAGCTCGTGGAAAACAATTGGATGGGGGTTTCGACATGACAAACTAGTACCCTATTTACGTTTCAAAAGACGAAATATTTATCATAATAGGACGATCGAAGGTGAAACATCCCAACATCATGTACTGTTATTTAATCGGCGCTAAATGATGGATGATTCGTGTCTGTTTTGCCGAAAACCATCTGGAACAATAATCACTGGAGAACCTATTCGCATAAAGAACATCATAGCTTGTAGCGCAGCCCATGAAAGTGATAACCTCAATGAGATTCTTCAGCGAAAACTTAATAACGATTCGGAACTGAGTGTTATTTTTCACAAGCAGTGCATTTCTACATAATATACTTCGAATCAACATATAGAGCGTGAGTTAAAACGACGACACATTTCCAACTCACAGAAATTACCAGAACCACCTGTGAAAAAATTGCGTTCTGATGTATATGTGATAAAATATGAGCGCGATTGTGTCATATGTGGTAAAGTTTGTCTAAAGAAAGATGATAGGCATTCTAATCGCTGGGAGAGGGTGGTTGAGTGCGAGACCAAGGTTGTTAAGGAAAAATTACTCCGGGTTTGCGATTTGCGAATTCTAACTCATGGTGAAAATTTAGCAGAAACTATCAAACTTTGCCTGGAAGGCATAGACCTAACTTCTGTGTCAGCCCAATATCATAAATCCGGCTGTAGTTCATTTCGGGTCCCACGAAGCATTTTAACGGCTCTCCGTAAAGCAATACCCTATTCAGATGCAAAAAAGGACGTTGCGTTTAGAGAAGTTGTAAAGGAAATGGAACAGAACAAAAATAGGTTATGGACATCGGTACAATTGCATTCAGTGTACTGTCGCATCTTGGATTCCGAATTCGCTTCAACATCTACATGTCGTAATAATGGTTCAGGTAAGTCCAAACTAACAAATTTTAAAGAGTTTGTAATAACTATTTATTTAACGGTAAATAATATTTAACGGTAAATAATATTTAACGGTAAATAATATTTAACGGTAAATAATATTTAACCGTAAATAATATTTAACCGTAAATAATATTTAACGGTAAATAATATTTAACGGTAAATAATATTTAACGATAAATAATATTTAACGGTAAATAATATTTAACGGCAAATAATATTTAACGGTAAATAATATTTAACGGTAAATAATATTTAACGGTAAATAATATTAATGGAAGCTAGTGTTTTTTTTACTAGCTCGTATTTTTTTCTAGCTTGTTTTTTTTTATGTTTAATACTTTTCTTTAAGTACTTTAATCTGTTAAGTTCTTTTAAGTACTTGTCTCCAGCAAAATTCTGCTAAATGATTTTTAATAATTAATTTTTAATAATAATTAATTTATATTTTATTTAAGGCGATGCTGAACATGAGACCATTCGATTCGTAAAGAGCGTTCAAAACTGGCTATAAAGCTGAAAGAATGGTATGGAAACCGGCTCTTAGTTATAAAGGTAAATGGATGTGCTGCAGTAGCATTATATGTATCCAAGATGCATTATCTGATGTAATATCTTCAGTTGAGACGGTTGATGTTTCCATAGACAAACCTGTCGTATATATAACCAAAGAAATTGTCAAGGAAGTGAATGGCATAATGAAAGAACGATCTATAGTTGTATAGATCTTGTCAGAATTTACAAGAGACCGAGCAATAGAGTCCACTAGCAAAAATCTACTAAGTCTAATTTCCAAATTAGTTTCTAATGGAGAAGCAACCAAACAATCTGTATCCTTGGCGCAGTCTATACAGGCACTAATGCAAAGTACAAACCTGTATCCTTGGCGCAGTCTATACAGGCACTAATGCAAAGTACAAACCTGTATCCTTGGCGCATCTATACAGGCACTAATGCAAAGTACAAACCTGTATCCTTGGCGCAGTCTATACAGGCACTAATGCAAAGTACAAACCTGTATCCTTGGCGCAGTCTATACAGGCACTAATGCAAAGTACAAACCTGTATCCTTGGCGCAGTCTATACAGGCACTAATGCAAAGTACAAACCTGTATCCTTGGCGCAGTCTATACAGGCACTAATGCAAAGTACAAACATCTATCCTTGGCGCCGTCTTACAGGCACTAATGCAAAGTACTAACCTGTATCCTTGGCGCAGTCTATACAGGCACTAATGCAAAGTACAAACCTGTATCCTTGGCACAGTCTTACAGGCACTAATGCAAAGTACAAACCTCTATCCTGGCGCAGTCTATACAGGCATAATGCAAAGTACGAACCTGTATCCTTGGCGCAGTATTACAGGCACTAATGCAAAGTACAAACCTGTATCCTTGGCACAGTCTTACAGGCACTAATGCAAAGTACAAACCTCTATCCTGGCGCAGTCTATACAGGCATAATGCAAAGTACGAACCTGTATCCTTGGCGCAGTATTACAGGCACTAATGCAAAGTACAAACCTCTATCCTTGGCGCAGTCTTACAGGCACTAATGCAAAGTAAAAACCTGTATCCTTGGCGCAGTCTATACAGGCATAATGCAAAGTACAAACCTGTATCCTTGGCGCAGTCTTACAGGCACTAATGCAAAGTACAAACCTGTATCCTTGGCGCAGTCTATACAGGCACTAATGCAAAGTACAAACCTGTATCCTTGGCGCAGTCTATACAGGCACTAATGCAAAGTACTAACCTGCATCCTTGGCGCAGTCTTACAGGCACTAATGCAAAGTACAAACCTGTATCCTTGGCACAGTCTATACAGGCACTAATGCAAAGTACTAACCTGCATCCTTGGCGCAGTCTATACAGGCACTAATGCAAAGTACAAACCTGTATCCTTGGCGCAGTCTATACAGGCACTAATGCAAAGTACAAACCTGTATCCTTGGCGCAGTCTTACAGGCACTAATGCAAAGTACAAACCTGCATCCTTGGCGCAGTCTATACAGGCACTAATGCAAAGTACAAACCTGTATCCTTGGCGCAGTCTATACAGGCACTAATGCAAAGTACAAACCTGTATCCTTGGCGCAGTCTTACAGGCACTAATGCAAAGTACAAACCTGTATCCTTGGCGCAGTCTTACAGGCACTAATGCAAAGTACGAACCTGTATCCTTGGCGCAGTATTACAGGCACTAATGCAAAGTACAAACCTGTATCCTTGGCACAGTCTTACAGGCACTAATGCAAAGTACTAACCTGCATCCTTGGCGCAGTCTATACAGGCACTAATGCAAAGTACAAACCTGTATCCTTGGCGCAGTCTATACAGGCACTAATGCAAAGTACTAACCTGCATCCTTGGCGCAGTCTATACAGGCACTAATGCAAAGTACAAACCTGTATCCTTGGCGCAGTCTATACAGGCACTAATGCAAAGTACAAACCTGTATCCTTGGCGCAGTCTTACAGGCACTAATGCAAAGTACAAACCTGTATCCTTGGCACAGTCTTACAGGCACTAATGCAAAGTACAAACCTCTATCCTGGCGCAGTCTATACAGGCATAATGCAAAGTACGAACCTGTATCCTTGGCGCAGTATTACAGGCACTAATGCAAAGTACAAACCTCTATCCTTGGCGCAGTCTTACAGGCACTAATGCAAAGTAAAAACCTGTATCCTTGGCGCAGTCTATACAGGCATAATGCAAAGTACGAACCTGTATCCTTGGCGCAGTCTTACAGGCACTAATGCAAAGTACAAACCTGTATCCTTGGCACAGTCTTACAGGCACTAATGCAAAGTACTAACCTGTATCCTTGGCGCAGTCTATACAGGCACTAATGCAAAGTACAAACCTGTATCCTTGGCGCAGTCTATACAGGCACTAATGCAAAGTACAAACCTGTATCCTTGGCGCAGTCTATACAGGCACTAATGCAAAGTACAAACCTGTATCCTTGGCGCAGTCTATACAGGAACTAATGCAAAGTACGAACCTGTATCCTTGGCGCAGTCTATACAGGCACTAATGCAAAGTACAAACCTGTATCCTTGGCGCAGTCTATACAGGCACTAATGCAAAGTACAAACCTGTATCCTTGGCGCAGTCTATACAGGCACTAATGCAAAGTACTAACCTGTATCCTTGGCGCAGTCTATACAGGCACTAATGCAAAGTACAAACCTCTATCCTGGCGCAGTCTATACAGGCACTAATGCAAAGTACAAACCTGTATCCTTGGCGCAGTCTATACAGGCACTAATGCAAAGTACAAACCTGTATCCTTGGCGCAGTCTATACAGGCACTAATGCAAAGTACGAACCTGTATCCTTGGCGCAGTCTTACAGGCACTAATGCAAAGTACAAACCTGTATCCTTGGCACAGTCTTACAGGCACTAATGCAAAGTACTAACCTGTATCCTTGGCGCAGTCTATACAGGCACTAATGCAAAGTACAAACCTGTATCCTTGGCGCAGTCTATACAGGCACTAATGCAAAGTACAAACCTGTATCCTTGGCGCAGTCTTACAGGCACTAATGCAAAGTACAAACCTGTATCCTTGGCGCAGTCTATACAGGCACTAATGCAAAGTACAAACCTGTATCCTTGGCGCAGTCTATACAGGCACTAATGCAAAGTACAAACCTGTATCCTTGGCGCAGTCTTACAGGCACTAATGCAAAGTACAAACCTGTATCCTTGGCGCAGTCTTACAGGCACTAATGCAAAGTACAAACCTCTATCCTGGCGCAGTCTATACAGGCATAATGCAAAGTACGAACCTGTATCCTTGGCGCAGTATTACAGGCACTAATGCAAAGTACAAACCTCTATCCTTGGCGCAGTCTTACAGGCACTAATGCAAAGTAAAAACCTGTATCCTTGGCGCAGTCTATACAGGCACTAATGCAAAGTACGAACCTGTATCCTTGGCGCAGTCTTACAGGCACTAATGCAAAGTACAAACCTGTATCCTTGGCGCAGTCTTACAGGCACTAATGCAAAGTACAAACCTGTATCCTTGGCGCAGTCTATACAGGCACTAATGCAAAGTACAAACCTCTATCCTGGCGCAGTCTATACAGGCACTAATGCAAAGTACAAACCTGTATCCTTGGCGCAGTCTATACAGGCACTAATGCAAAGTACAAACCTGTATCCTTGGCGCAGTCTTACAGGCACTAATGCAAAGTACAAACCTGTATCCTTGGCGCAGTCTATACAGGCACTAATGCAAAGTACAAACCTGTATCCTTGGCGCAGTCTATACAGGCACTAATGCAAAGTACAAACCTGTATCCTTGGCGCAGTCTATACAGGCACTAATGCAAAGTACAAACCTGTATCCTTGGCGCAGTCTATACAGGCACTAATGCAAAGTACAAACCTGTATCCTTGGCGCAGTCTATACAGGCACTAATGCAAAGTACAAACCTGTATCCTTGGCGCAGTCTTACAGGCACTAATGCAAAGTACAAACCTGTATCCTTGGCGCAGTCTATACAGGCACTAATGCAAAGTACAAACCTGTATCCTTGGCGCAGTCTATACAGGCACTAATGCAAAGTACAAACCTGTATCCTTGGCGCAGTCTATACAGGCACTAATGCAAAGTACAAACCTGTATCCTTGGCGCAGTCTATACAGGCACTAATGCAAAGTACAAACCTGTATCCTTGGCGCAGTCTATACAGGCACTAATGCAAAGTACAAACCTGTATCCTTGGCGCAGTCTATACAGGCACTAATGCAAAGTACAAACCTGTATCCTTGGCGCAGTCTATACAGGCACTAATGCAAAGTACAAACCTGTATCCTTGACGCAGTCTATACAGGCACTAATGCAAAGTACAAACCTGTATCCTTGGCGCAGTCTTACAGGCACTAATGCAAAGTACAAACCTGTATCCTTGGCGCAGTCTATACAGGCACTAATGCAAAGTACAAACCTGTATCCTTGGCGCAGTCTATACAGGCACTAATGCAAAGTACAAACCTGTATCCTTGGCGCAGTCTTACAGGCACTAATGCAAAGTACAAACCTGTATCCTTGACGCAGTCTATACAGGCACTAATGCAAAGTACAAACCTGTATCCTTGGCGCAGTCTATACAGGCACTAATGCAAAGTACAAACCTGTATCCTTGGCGCAGTCTATACAGGCACTAATGCAAAGTACAAACCTGTATCCTTGGCGCAGTCTTACAGGCACTAATGCAAAGTACAAACCTGTATCCTTGGCGCAGTCTATACAGGCACTAATGCAAAGTACAAACCTGTATCCTTGGCGCAGTCTATACAGGCACTAATGCAAAGTACAAACCTGTATCCTTGACGCAGTCTATACAGGCACTAATGCAAAGTACAAACCTGTATCCTTGGCGCAGTCTATACAGGCACTAATGCAAAGTACAAACCTGTATCCTTGGCGCAGTCTATACAGGCACTAATGCAAAGTACAAACCTGTATCCTTGGCGCAGTCTATACAGGCACTAATGCAAAGTACAAACCTGTATCCTTGGCGCAGTCTATACAGGCACTAATGCAAAGTACAAACCTGTATCCTTGGCGCAGTCTTACAGGCACTAATGCAAAGTACAAACCTGTATCCTTGACGCAGTCTATACAGGCACTAATGCAAAGTACAAACCTGTATCCTTGGCGCAGTCTTACAGGCACTAATGCAAAGTACAAACCTGTATCCTTGGCGCAGTCTATACAGGCACTAATGCAAAGTACAAACCTGTATCCTTGGCGCAGTCTATACAGGCACTAATGCAAAGTACAAACCTGTATCCTTGGCGCAGTCTATACAGGCACTAATGCAAAGTACAAACCTGTATCCTTGGCGCAGTCTATACAGGCACTAATGCAAAGTACAAACCTGTATCCTTGGCACAGTCTTACAGGCACTAATGCAAAGTACAAACCTGTATCCTTGGCGCAGTCTATACAGGCACTAATGCAAAGTACAAACCTGTATCCTTGGCGCAGTCTATACAGGCACTAATGCAAAGTACAAACCTGTATCCTTGGCGCAGTCTATACAGGCACTAATGCAAAGTACAAACCTGTATCCTTGGCGCAGTCTTGCAGGCACTAATGCAAAGTACAAACCTGTATCCTTGGCGCAGTCTATACAGGCACTAATGCAAAGTACAAACCTGTATCCTTGGCGCAGTCTATACAGGCACTAATGCAAAGTACAAACCTGTATCCTTGGCGCAGTCTATACAGGCACTAATGCAAAGTACAAACCTGTATCCTTGGCGCAGTCTATACAGGCACTAATGCAAAGTACAAACCTGTATCCTTGGCGCAGTCTATACAGGCACTAATGCAAAGTACAAACCTGTATCCTTGGCGCAGTCTATACAGGCACTAATGCAAAGTACAAACCTGTATCCTTGGCGCAGTCTATACAGGCACTAATGCAAAGTACAAACCTGTATCCTTGGCGCAGTCTATACAGGCACTAATGCAAAGTACAAACCTGTATCCTTGGCGCAGTCTATACAGGCACTAATGCAAAGTACAAACCTGTATCCTTGGCGCAGTCTATACAGGCACTAATGCAAAGTACAAACCTGTATCCTTGGCGCAGTCTATACAGGCACTAATGCAAAGTACAAACCTGTATCCTTGACGCAGTCTATACAGGCACTAATGCAAAGTACAAACCTGTATCCTTGGCGCAGTATTACAGGCACTAATGCAAAGTACAAACCTGTATCCTTGGCGCAGTCTATACAGGCACTAATGCAAAGTACAAACCTGTATCCTTGGCGCAGTCTATACAGGCACTAATGCAAAGTACAAACCTGTATCCTTGGCGCAGTCTATACAGGCACTAATGCAAAGTACAAACCTGTATCCTTGGCGCAGTCTATACAGGCACTAATGCAAAGTACAAACCTGTATCCTTGGCGCAGTCTATACAGGCACTAATGCAAAGTACAAACCTGTATCCTTGGCGCAGTCTATACAGGCACTAATGCAAAGTACAAACCTGTATCCTTGACGCAGTCTATACAGGCACTAATGCAAAGTACAAACCTGTATCCTTGGCGCAGTCTATACAGGCACTAATGCAAAGTACAAACCTGTATCCTTGGCGCAGTCTATACAGGCACTAATGCAAAGTACAAACCTGTATCCTTGGCGCAGTCTATACAGGCACTAATGCAAAGTACAAACCTGTATCCTTGGCGCAGTCTATACAGGCACTAATGCAAAGTACAAACCTGTACCCATTTAAGTTATTATATATGCCACGATTAGGAAAAGTAAATACTGATTCCAACCAATTAAAGTCAGGGTAGTTAAAATCCCCCATAATTACAATAGGGTGAGAGATGGAGCTAAGGCATTCGATCAATCCAAAAACCGAGTTATTATATTTGGTGGAGAAATTGGTGGGAAGCGTAACAAGTGTCAGGTGGATGGTACAGGCAGACAACTCGAAATCGGGATTGCGCTGACATCAATGGCAACACATTCAACTTCAGCAAATGCCGTTGGGATATATATTGATCAATATTGATAGCTAACACGTGTTATATAACATTTATAATAAAAACTTTGAAAAAACTAGCTAGTATAAAAAATGAAAAATGTGTTCTAGAACAAAAAAATGTGCTCTAGAACAAAAAAAATGAGACAGTCGACCATAATATATAAATTTAAGTCAAAATTGGTTATAAAATACAACATAAAAAACCAATAAAAATTTGAGACACATATGCTACTACCGGTAGTGCCCTGCAACTGCTTAATTCAGAAATATCAATGTTTTGACAAATTTTTTTATAATTTCAAAAAAATACTAGCATGTAAAGGTAGCAAGGTTACCTTAATAAATAATATCTGGTAATGTCTAGAAGACTTACCAATAACAAAAAAAACACAGTATTTTTAAATTTCAAAAAAGTACTATCTAGTAAAAAATGGAAGGTAAAAAAAGAGAACAGTTCCGTATGTGCCAACATTTTCGTTGTTTTTTTCAACAAATTGTCATGCTTTTTGTTTTTCTCTTGATAAATGTTCTAGAACGTATATTGAGTGTTCTAGAACTTTAAAAAAATGTTCTAGCACATTTTAATTTTGAATTTTCGAGACAATAAATTACTTACTCTTAAAAAGAAAATTATTAAAAAAATTGTTCAATTTTAAAATTGTTTATGGTATTTTGCCTGCTTTTTTTCTATTGGCAAGAGATCTAGAACATTTATTGAATGTTCTAGAACATGTACCAAATGTTCTAGAACATTTTTATTATCAATTTTCGAGAAAAAAAATATTCTAGAATATTT
>JAUCBJ010003435.1:0-29491 GCA_032718475.1 Nemertoderma westbladi | reverse complement strand
TTAAGCTTTACCACCGTGAATGACCAGTTTAGATATTCGAGAGGCAATTTAGAAACTTTAGTAAATCCAATTTAAATCAGAGAGTATAAAAAAACTACCGCCCATGTGAAGAATACCAGGATTTCACTTTTCGGTCGACTTTTTATTGGAATTTTATATATGAAGATTTTGTATTTTTTTTTAATTTATCTTTATTAAGTGTTTTATAGCGCTTATTTCTGTCTTATAACCTGTACATATACTAATTCGTTTATTGTTTTGGTTACATTCAGCCCTTCTGTAACCTGTGGTTTTGGTGAAAACCTGGTATTCTTCACATGGGGGTAACTGCAAAGTGAAATATAACGGCAGAAAGTCTGGTATTCTTCACATGGGCCAAAACTACAACTATTATTACTTCGTTCTATTTTTCAATTTGCACTTAATTTATCAAATCAATCCATTATATCAAATATAAAATTGGCGTAGGTTATGGTACAAAAATATTAGTTTATCTCCACGATCCGGAAGTAGACAAGAGCGTTTCTCATCAACTACATTACCAGCCTCGCAGCCTCTACAAATATTCCGCGGAATAAATTGAAGACGCTGTGCGAGAATGAGAATACATGTACAAGTATTTGTAAATTAGGAAATGATCCCTTATTTGCAGCCAACCAACGCAAAACGCTCTTTTCGTTCCGTTTAGTTGGGATAATTGACATGACATATACTTACTAATCTACTTACTGAATTCTTATTAAAGTCAAAGTCCTTATCATGCATGACCTTGCTGATAATGATCCAGCACGTTATCTATCAAAGCAGGACCTAACGCCCTAAGGACCAAATTACGTGGTACCCTCCCTCCCTCCATTTATGTTCATGCATAAAGGTACTATATAGCTGATTCAAGGAAAAAAGTGGTGACATAAAAAAAATCCGGCTTGGCCGGAATTCCGGCCGGATTTTTTTTTACAAATCCGGCCTGGCCGGTTTGAAAATAGTCAATCCGGCACATCCCTACAAATAATGTTACAATTTTGTAATAAAAAGAACACGGTACATTATTGCTGTGAATAATCTCGTTTAGGTTTGTTCAGTGGGATCACGTTTACATCTCCACACGCTGATATGTTTCTATGTGCTATCACGGTTCGATCTGATAGCCTATCAGATCGAACCGTGTAGGTTTGTCCATTGGTGTCACGTTTGGTTTGCCAAACGCTGATACGTTTCTATATCAGATGACCATGTCACCGTCGACCTCAGCCCTCGCCAGCCCATGTTATGTGCAATAGGATCGAAACCAACTATTTGGCCAACCAGTAGCTCCGACCAATCAGGGACGAGCTACGGCCAATCAGCATTCAGACCTTCCGATCCCGATTATTTGCATAATGTCTGCCTACAAAAGGCGCTGTTTTGTCACTTTCTTGCACCTTCACCCTCTGTTTGCTACTTAATAATAACTGATTCTATTCTAATGATATAATATAATAGTTCCGGCAGTTCACATTGATTTCTACTTGTTTTTCATCTCCACTTCCCTTCATTCTTCAGTCAACTCTTAAGGGGAGGTGTCGAATAGCCCTCTCGGGTTCCAGCGAAATATATAATCCTGATCTCAACTTTTTGGGAATGGAATTATTGTTAAAAAAAAACGTCCTGGAATGATTATTTATTCTAGACTAAAAATTATTAAAAGATATAAAGATAGATTAAAAATCATGCTTACTAGCTAATTGTTGCTATGTAAATAAGTTTAAAACATTATTTTGATTCTAGAATATTTATAATTATAATGTCATAGCCAGTTTTTGCTATTATTGATGATCTAGAAAATGTTCCCTATTATTTAAAAAACTAGTTCCCGAACAAGTTTTTCGTTACTCTAAAACGAAATTATTTTTTAATATTTATTACATTACATGTTAACATGGAACATATTTCCACTCGAGATATTTTATTTACCGATACCGAGTGTAGCGAGGTTAAATAAAGAATCGCGAGCATAGTGAAACTATCTTCCTTGTTATTTAACGTTCAATATGTAGCTTTAAGTTGTTTTGGTTTTTATAATGTTCTACATTATTTACCATGTAAATAATCGCGATATAATTTATCGATAATATAATATATTATAATTTTGTCTTACTGATATGTGAAATACATAGCGGCACAAAGTTGACCGAAACCCATTTAATACTTCCACCGCCACATTCAGTCATATTACTATTGCCTTCATTAGGTAAACGGCTGTTTTCAATCCCACCACTGGATGGCTCTAACCATTGCACTGTACCAAAAGATACGACATCCCTGGTTGCTATGGTATTTACCGAGTATAAACAAACAACCGAATGGAACGTGGAACTACTGGCTGTTACTTACTCGGGGGTGGTAACTAGTTACCTACTAGGCGACAGTACCGGTTACCATAGCAACTACACCTACAGATTGCGCAGTCCCTTCGTTACCTCGGTCGTCTACATCCCAACCCACCAACTACTGCTGGTAGCCAGTCAAAGCCCTTCTCCGCCGTTGGAGGGCGTATCCCGACCTGATTGCGTCACTGCCGGTATCCATGGCTACCGTCGACTCTCCGGTTATCCATACTTTAAGTTGATTCGCGACGATCTCCCGCTAGATGGCGCTAATTTTATTAATCGAATTTTTCAAAACTGGCGGGGTTTCTGGTTGCGTGGCAACGCATCGCGCGATGACGCTGTGTTTATAATGAGCGTTTCTCACGACGGTGGGTGCCTAGCAACCGTACATTACTCAGGGCGGTTGTGTCTCTGGTCGTTGCCTGGACTCCGATTGGATAAGGTCTGGAGTCTAGACGAACAGATGGAAAAGTGCGCGGAGTCGGAAGACACTAAGAATCGAACGCCTCTATCGAAAGATAAAGTATCGTGTAGCCCTTTTATATTAAACAGCGCCGCCTGGTGGGACAACGAGAACATTATCTTGTCTCGGTTAGTAATTATTTTATATTAATTACACGTACCCGGTTGATCCATCGCCAATCTATTCAAGATCACAGACGTTCCGAGACCTGTGCGACAGACGTTCCGAGACCTGTGCGAAGACGTTCCGAGACCTGTGCGACAGACGTTCCGAGACCTGTGCGACAGACGTTCCGAGACCTCTGCGACAGACGTTCCGAGACCTGTGCGACAGACGTTCCGAGACCTGTGCGACAGACGTTCCGAGACCTGTGCGACAGACGTTCCGAGACCTGTGCGACAGACGTTCCGAGACCTGTGCGACAGACGTTCCGAGACCTGTGCGACAGACGTTCCGAGACCTGTGCGACAGACGTTCCGAGACCTGTGCGACAGACGTTCCGAGACCTGTGCGACAGACGTTCCGAGACCTGTGTGACAGACGTTCCGAGACCTGTGCGACAGACGTTCCGAGACCTGTGCGACAGACGTTCCGAGACCTGTGCGACAGACGTTCCGAGACCTGACGGAATTTTAGTCAGAATAACTTAGCGCCATTGTCTTCAGTCATTTGTAGAATGTAAGAGTTTGTAGAAAACACTTCGTTCACTCCTCGTACATCAGAGCGAAGTTTCCAACGCGTCACATTATTGGCTGAGATATTAATTACCTTGTAAAAATAAAATAATAAAATTAACAAGAAGTTTGTGACGTTTTCTACCTCAAACAAAAATCAACCAGTTTCATAGGCTGCTGTGCTGCACCAACATAGAGGACACAATCGAGTGTTTATTGGGTTCCTATTTCTATCTATTCTCTTGTCCTTCACTTTCTTTCCATTATTATTTTTAGATTCTGCGGAAGTTTAACGGTTTCGGACACTCAGGAATTAGTTAACCAATTGGGTAGATCAGCTGAAAGTTTCGAGAAATCCACCCAAGTCGTGGGAACGCAGTGTGGAAAGGGTTTCCTCGCCTTGGAATGCGAGTACAGGTATAGCATTACGGGTCCACAATCCTTGGGAATCTTACAGGTAGAAATTGTAGCACTTTTTGTTTGGAGTTTAAAGGTAAAATACACTGAGAACGCGTTGGTAGGACCTTCGCGCAGCACGAGATACTGCCCGAGGAATATTCAGTGACTTACGTGGTACACGAATACCCCACCTAATTTACCCTCGAAATATTAATAAACTTTTGACAGACTACATTAATATGTACTCTTTATTATGGAGAATTGCAAATAGTTCTACGTCATCACAAAGACGCAGCCCTTGGTCTAGTACTCTAGTAAATAGTTTCAGTTTGAACTGAACAAAACAAGTAAATATCGGAAAACGTTGTCACTTCCAGATATTTCGCCTTCTAGCGGCAAACTGGATAACTCTATAAAGTCCCACACGCAAGACGCAAATTATTTTCTAAACTCTTGAGTCTTGATATTTGTTGATGTATCAAGTATACCTCCCTATATACACCATGTCCTGGAATATAGTGTCGTTATTCTGGTACCTGACCCCCCCCCCCCCCCTAATTTTTCTACAAATCTTAATGAGATTGCATGAAATTTGAAACAGAGATCAGTTTCACCTCCCTCCTCCTTACTGGGTGAGCCAGAATTTTTATTTTCGCTTTCATTCTTTGGCTACAAGCGTTTGAAAAAGGTGTCTCCGGTGATATTTCACCAGTTCACAGTGCAGTTATTCTTCAACCTTATAGTGATTTGATGGTACTGATGGAAAGCTGGCCATGCAAGGATTCCAAATATGTAACATAATCTGAATTTGTTTGGGAAATAGCTGAGATATGAGCGTTCAAAATGTTGCATGGTTTTGCATCTGCATGAGGCTATTTTATTCTATTAAATTAATAATACCATATTCTAGAACATTTTGTTTATGTATGAATAGCTACGTAATAGTATAATTAAAGAGGTATTGCATTGTTGCCCCAGCTACGTATGTGAATAAACAAAATGTTCTAGAATATGGTATATTAATTAAATATAATTAATGGCCTGCAGGGGAAGCAAATTCCATGCAACATTCGAACGCCCATATCTCAGGTGTTTCCCAACCAAATTCAAATATTTTTACATATTTGGAATCCTTGCGTGGTCAGCTTTCCATTAGTACCATCAAATCACTATAAGGTCGAAGAATGATTGCACTGTGACATGTGAAAAATAGCCGGAGACACCTTTTTCAAACGCTTGTAGCTAATGAATGAAAGCGAAAATAAAAATTCTGGCTCACCCAGTCAGTGGTCGGGAGGTGAAACTATCTCTGTTTCAAATTCCATGCAATCTCATTAAGATTTGTAGAAATATTTGGGGGGGGGGGGGGGGGGGGTGGGTCCAGGTACCTGAAAAACGATACTATATTCCAGGACATGGTGTAATAATGTAACACATTACATTGTTATGAACGGTGTTTGTTTCACGAATGAACTGAACTTAGTTGGTGAAACAGGAACATAACAACTTTTTATGCGTTTTATTTCAAAATTTTAGAATCCTGAAATGACTGCGGTATCTGATTGCTTTCTAGTAAAATATGTTTTAACTTAATAGACCGAACCACATCTTGTGATGCAAGGCATCACTGTTATCCTTGGTAACCACGACAACCGCACCCCCCCCCCCCCCCCCCCCCCCCGTCCAGTAAAACTATGTCACTATATTATGGCACTTTTTCTTGAGAGGGTTCTGCTAAAGACATTGCACAATAAATATCGTAACCCAGATAAATGCACAATCGTTACCCAATATGTGTTTAAGAGATAAACGCACAATAAATATCATAAACTCAGACTATACGACAATAATACTCGTGTCATTGTTTCTTTAACAGTTCTAGAACATTCCGTAAAGAATAAGGATAGACGCAATGACATGGCAGTAAGACCCGATTTGAACTGATCCGCTTACATCGGTGGTGCTGGCCTCTTCAGCAACTTCCTCTGTGGTTGTTATAACTTCTGTGTACTTCCATATAGCACCTGGGCACTTTGAATTGCAACATTGCGTTTGGCAGCCATCATGGGTGATTGTTAGACCATATTTCAAGTTAATTTCTATGTTTCGTATCAGTTCTATATCTGGGAACATCACAGCGACATTGTCATGTATCCACACTTGCGAACACACCCTTTCATCCATCTCCACACATGGGACCTCTTCATTTCCTCTACAGAAATGGTTGACCCACTGGAAATTAACCTTGACGTTTTTTTCTGTTGTCCCTGCAAATCTGAGCTCGAGGTATGCGCACTCCTTGCACACGGACTGCGTTTCAACAACTCCCGTATTTACGTCGTTCCAATATTCCATGTGGTTATTCTGAGTGAATAAGCTCTCTGCCCTGTCTTGGTAGAATCGCTGAACCTCCTTATCCTTCGATGTGTAGTTAAACATGCTGGAACCTTCACAGGTTACACAAAAGCCAGTTGGGAAATGTAACAACATAGAGCAGAGAACGGATGATATAACCAACTTGGACGAGTAAAAATCCATAATGTTTGTTCGTTTTTGAAAGGAAATTTTAATGGCGAGTACTAACGCGAGAGGACAAAGGCATAAAAGTTAAGATCTCAATAGGGTATTTATACCTATTCAATACGCTTTGTATTGTACATGTACAGTACTTCCATGTATTTGGAATAGGAACCACAATGATAAACATTTAAACACTAAACAGTTATTAAATGTTTACTAAAATAAACAAACAAATCTAAATGTTTACAATAAGCTTGGAGTTGCAATGATGGTCTGAGACAGTGTGTTTATTATACAATATTATACTATCTTATGTAAAACAATTGATGATATGTTTCGCATAATATATACAAGATTTCATATAACTCGGTGTGACTCGGTTGCACAGATCAATATGAGTTCATTGTGCTATGTATGAAGACAACGAACCATAAATGTATACAATACAATAAACGTAACATAAATGTTATATTAGGGGAAAAAGTGTGGGCGGTACACTGAGATCCACAACCAACTACCGTTAGTAACATCAGTGGAAAAGGTTACAGGGACAAGTCTACTCTAACCAAAACATTAAACGAAAGTTAATAGCACAGATTTCAGGTTTATCTACTCAACTGACCCCGAGGCTGCTGGCCCCAAACAGGACGAAATCTTATGCAAGTTTAACTCTTGCAATTGCAGCATCAAGCAAATCTGAGTTGTTGTTTTTTTTTCAGTTCATACATTCTACCTACTAAATTTAGTAGGTAGAACGGCTTCCATGGTCGAATCTATAGTAGGTGATGGTACATTATATGTACCTCTGGAATATCAGCGGAGGAGAATACTCTGAGTGTCTTCCACTTACTTTGTTGAAAAAGTATGTAGTAGTTATTATGCAGCCAATCCTATTATTTTTCATTCCATCTTATTGCTTACTTCCATGCCTTATTGTGGTTGGGTGAATTCTAAGCCCGCGAGTATTCTTAGCCCTTGGTTATTCTTATCCCGCGAGTATTCTTAGCCCGCGAGTTAATAAAGGAGCAGGTTAGTAAAGGAGCAGGTTTCAGAGGTGTATTGGGGGAACCAAAACAATAAACGTTATTGTTTTGCGGGCTAAGAATTCCTGAGACCCTTATTGTCCATAGATGTTGCCCACCGCGACACTATTATTTATTGAGTCATAAATAATAATGACTACACACTTTAAGCGGTAATGTAATGATCGACCGTGGTTGATTGGTTGTCTGATTGTGTGTACACTGTACATGACCTACTGTAGACTGTAGACTGACGATGTTTCATTTGTTTACTTTTCTGGAGACTATAAATGTGTATGTAATGTGTATATTATTGTAATAATTTGTTCAGAAAGGGAAAAAATGAGAAAGCGCGTCACCGGGGGTTGAACTTTCTCATTTTTTCCATTTCTGAAGAACTTATTTCGAATATCATTAATTAACTGATGAAATTTGCATTGTGGTAACAGCTCAACTAAACAATTCATATATTAATTTAAAAAGTAGTAACAATATTACAGTTAAGGACTACTGGCCAGTACATGGCCTTTAGGAATGTTAATAGAATATGGTGGGATTTATGTTAAGGTTAGCATGATGAGGATCCAAGTTCAATCAAGATCTAAGTTCGCCTAGGATCTATAGTCGCGGAATTCCAGTACCCTTCTGCCTACTGTACTGATGTACATTCAGAATAGTACAATTGGCACTGTCAATCTCACAATCTGACGTTAGGCAGTTAGGAGTTAGGACTATTGGACTATTTATTTTATACGCAATACAATATAATGGCTCTTCATGGGATTCGAGTAATTGAACTAGGTGGATTAGCTCCTGTCCCCTTCTGTGGTAAAGTTCTACGGGATTTCGGAGCTAATATCATTCGAGTGGATCGAATGGCCCAAACTGCCTTCGAGATCGAGGATGTTCTGGCTAACGGAAAACAATCCCTAGGTTTGGATATAAAGTCCCCTGAGGGGCGATCCGTACTGGGTCGTCTATTATCTAAAAGTGATGTGCTTATAGAGCCTTTCCGTCCCGGTGTTATGGAGCGTCTGGGTCTGGGGCCTGATGAGATACTAGGCACCCATCCGACTCTCATATACGCCAGACTTTCAGGTTACGGACCGGATAACACGCTCTCATGTAAGGCCGGCCACGATATCAACTATTTGTCTCGCTCCGGTCTGCTTTCCCTATTGGCCAGAGAGGACAGCCAACCAACGGCCCCGATCAACCTACTGGCAGACTTTGCAGGGGGTGGGCTGCTCTCAGCTCTGGGCATTATATTGGCTTTATACCAGCGTACCAGTACAGGTCGCGGACAGGTTGTTGACACGAGGATGGCCAACGGGGCCGCATATGTCTCATCGTTTCTATTCGCCGCGTCCCATCTCGGGTTTAGTGGCGCCTCCAATAACAAACCGGGTACCAACTTACTAGACACCGGGTGTCCCTTCTATGACACCTACCGCACTGCGGACGGCCGCTTCATGGCCGTAGGAGCGTTGGAACCCAAGTTCTACTCCCAACTGGTACTCGGGCTCCGGTTGGACGATGAGTGCCTCCCATCTCAGTTTGACGTTTCCGGTTGGCCGGAACTCCGGCGGAGGTTCACAGCCGCCTTTATCGAGAGGTCAATGACAGAATGGGCGGAGATTTTCGCGCCTCTCGACGCCTGCGTTTCGCCCGTATGGACGGTGGATGAGGCAGCCAATCAGGACTCTGGGATATTCCACCCGTCCTCCCATTGGTCCAGCCCTGTTCCCGTGGTTGCGCCGTTACTTAGTGACAGTCCACCACAAGATGGCGCTGTCGAGAGTCTACCCGTTTCCGGAGAACATTCAAGGTATATTCTAGAACAAGTAGGTTCCTATAGCAAGGCGGAAATAGATGAGTTAATCAAACGTGGCATTGTTAGCCAATCAGAGACACGGAATGCGAAACTATAACCTTTTAAATTATTGTGCATTTTGGATAAATATAAATTTTTTCAATCACGAAATTATCTAATTATTGTTGTGTTTATTTATTTCACCGAAATGCTTATATTTATTAATGATACTGATGTATTTATGCAAATACTCGAAAATTCCGATTTCTCTGCAATTTAACTAAAGCAATAAACGAATGTCAATAGAACAAGAATAATAGTAATAGTAATTTTTTGGAGTAATCAGATGTTATTTGCTGTCCATTTTCCCTGGAATGGGATGAAATTTCATTGCTTCGAAAAATATAGTGTCCCTTTTGCACCACAATAATCATGAAGGGAAATATTGCTATTTGTTTTCATTTAATGTGAAAATGTAAAACATATAATGTTTCACGCTATTCCTAAGATGTATTTCCGAAATTGCAATTTGAATTCCTGTTGTTTATTACGATTAGCACCTTCAAGCGAATCATCACACTCAATACCCTAGTATTTAACAGCTGTCACATTTGTCAAGTTTTATTGGTTTTGATGTTGTGGTACGTTCTATATCACACATTTCGTTGTCATGAAATAGACTATCAAGCCAATTTCAGGTAAATTAGAGTGGAGGTATCTAACCACTTTTTAATATTGTGGTTCATTTTCGGGTTATGATTATGTATAGCAACAGCTCTAGTAGTGGAGGAGACAATCCTTGGCTTCCAATCTGGAGGCCCTGGTTCGATCCTTTGATGGGGCAGCAGCGTTTGATCCCAGTGCTCTAAATGATGCAGCTGAGCCTAAACCCATCAGATCACCCATTGTGGTGAACAGGCATTCCTTTGGGAAACAGAGTGGAAGGGTTTACTGTGGAAGATCACCCATGGTGGTGAACAGGCATTCCTTTGGGAAATATGAGTGGAAGGGTTTACTGTGAAGATCACCCATGGTGGTGAACAGGCATTCCTTTGGGAAACAGAGTGGAAGGGTTTACTGTGGAAGATCACCCATGGTGGTGAACAGGCATTCCTTTGGGAAACAGAGTGGAAGGGTTTACTGTGGAAGATCACCCATGGTGGGTGAACAGGCATTCCTTTTGGGAACATATAGTGGAAGGGTTTACTGTGAAGATCACCCATGGTGGTGAACAGGCATTCCTTTGGGAAATAGAGTGGAAGGGTTTACTGTGGAAGATCACCCATGGTGGTGAACAGGCATTCCTTTAGGAAACAGAGTGGAAGGGTTTACTGTGGAAGATCACCCATGGTGGTGAACAGGCATTCCTTTAGGAAACATAGTGGAAGGGTTTACTGTGGAAGATCATCCATGGTGGTGAACAGGCATTCCTTTACGAAACAGATTGGAAGGGTTTACTGTGGAAGATCACCCACATGGTGGTGAACAGACATTCCTTTAGGAAACAGAGTGGGAAGGGTTTACTGTGAAAGATCAGCACATGGTGGTGAACAGGCATTCCTTTAGGAAACAGATTGGAAGGGTTTACTGTGGAAGATCACCCATGGCGGTGAACAGACATTCCTTTAGGAAACAGAGTGGAAGGGTTTACTGTGGAAGATCACCCATGGTGGTGAACAGGCATTCCTTTGGGAAACAGAGTGGAAGGGTTTACTGTGGAAGATCACCCATGGTGGTGACCAGACATTCCTTTAGGAAACATAGTGGAAGAGTTTACTGTGGAAGGTCATCCATGGAGGTGAACAGGCATTCCTTTGGGGAAGGGTTTACTGTGTAAGATCACACATGGTGGTGAACAGACATTCTTTTAGGAAACAGAGTCGGAAGGGTTTGCTGTGAAAGATCAGCCATGGCGGTGAACAGGCATTCCATTAGGAAACAGATTAAGGTCCCCCATGGCGGTGAACAGGCATCCCTTTAGGAAACAGATTGGAAGGGTTCACTGTGGAAGATCACCATGGTGGTTCACAGGCATTCCTTTAGGAAACTGGAAGGGCTTACTGTGTAAAATCACCCATGGTGGTGAACTGAACATGCATTCCTTTGGGAAACAGAGTGGAAGGTTTTACTGTGGAAGATCACCCGAGGTGGTTGTGAACATGCATTCCTTGGTTTAAGTATTCTCACATTTATTATTAGGTTAAACAAATTCCATCAAGGTTTATCTGAACTTTTTCGTAGTAATGTAACCAAGACGACAGTAAGGAAATATATAGTTTAAGTTTCATTGTTGTGAAGTTGAATCATTTGGATCTCTATAGTCTGGCTGTATTTTACCTCCCTATTGAGTGAACGTAGAGCTATTAGAGTAATAATTTAATATTATATTCATGACAAGTCACTTAAGACTATATTTGATGATATCATGTACGCACTAATGTATAATGGCTCAAAATCACAAAAAGTGGCCAAAAAAATTATTTTTTTTGTAAAAAAAAAAGTTTCCCAAAGTATGTAATATTATATATCACCAGAAAGGTCTTGGTGCGCTGAATTCAATGATGGTAATTTCCCAATAGCCCCGACCTCCTGGTAACAAATAATTGAGAAAAACAGACGTCCATTCCTGTAACACTTGTCCCACAATGTAACGCCCGATATCAGCCAATCAGAGCCCTTGAATGGTGATTTCCGATGCCTGTAACAATTTGTCCCACCATGTAACACCAGTTGTAATTACACTGAAATGTTAAATTAACCTAGATTTCGTCTCAGGTGGGAGCTATGCAGCCATTCCTGATCCCAGTAACACATCCCAATAAAGCTTATTTGAAAATAAAATCAATCATAATAAATCTTTATGATCCCCATTTCTGGAAAAATTATAAAATATTATAGTTTATCAAATAAACATAAAGAGTTTATTAAAACATTTTAACCACTTTTAGGTACTTTAGTGACGATTTATATGAAAATTCACAAAGTATGACGAGTTTATTACTGAGTTTATAACTGTATATCACTATGGCTGAGCAGTTAGTCAAAACCTATAAATTGTTCATCAGTTTCATCTCCACCCTCCACAGAACCTCCTGTACTCCCCACTCCATCATCTACACCCTCCATAGATTCTCCTGTATTCCAAACGTTATCTTGTATAGCCGCCACGGATCTTCCCATACCCCCCCCCCCCACCCCCGCCCCACTCCTTCAAAACCTGTAAATTGTTCATTATCACTTTCATCCCCACCCTCCACAGATCCACCTGTACCTTCCACTCCATCTTCCCCACCCTCCTCAGATCCTCCTGTACTTCTCACCCTGTCTCCCACACCCTCCACAGATCCTCCTGTACTCCCCACCCCGTCTCCCACACCCTCCACAGATCCTCCTGTACTTCTCACCCTGTCTCCCACACCCTCCACAGATCCTCCTGTACTTCCCATTCCGTCTCCCACACCCTCCACAGATCCTCGCATAGCTCCCACTCAGTCTCACACACCCTCAACAGACCCACCTGTACTTCCCACTCCATCTCCCACACCCTCCACAGATCCTCCTGTACTTACCACTCCGTCACCCACACCATCCACAGATCCTCCTGTACTTCCCACTCTGTCTCCCACACCCTCCACAGATCCTCCTGTACTTCCCACTCCGTCTCCCACACCCTCCACAGATCCTCCTGTACTTTTCACCCTGTCTCCCACACCCTCCACAGATCCTCCTGTACTTTTCACCCTGTCTCCCACACCCTCCACAGATCCTCCCATTATCCACTCGCACCTCTACCTAATGCTCTCGCACTAACTACTCCTCTCGCTCCTCCAACTGCTCCCCTTCCACATCTACCTTTTCCCCTCGCACCTCCAACTGCTCCACTTGCACCTCTACCTTTTCCCCTCACACCTCCAACTGCTCCCCTTGCACCTCTACCTTTTCCCCTCGCACCTCCAACTGCTCCCCTTGCACCTCTACCTTTTCCCCTCGCACCTCCAACTGCTCCCCTTGCACATCTACCTTTTCCCCTCGCACCTCCAACTGCTCCCCTTGCACCTCTACCTTTTCCCCTCACACCTCCAACTGCTCCCCTTGCACCTCTACCTTTTCCCCTCGCACCTCCAACTGCTCCCCTTGCACCTCTACCTTTTCCCCCACACCTCCAACTGCTCCCCTCGCGAGCTCTAGTATCCCAAGATGGACCGCATCTAACCATCTAAGACAGATCAGTATTATTAGTCCTATTTTTATTTACTATCAGTATCTTGATACCGGAACGGCAAGCTGATGTCTAATAAGTAATGAAATGTGGTCTCTATTCTATACCGTAGTCACATAGTGTCTGTATCAGTGTCTTATAACTGGTTCTGGTTAGGATTAGTTTGTTTAGTAGTCAATAGTAAACTCTATGCACTGCGCAGATCTGTAGATCCAATAACTTCGAATCAAACGCAATAAAGAGGCAGCACTGATACTGTTACCGGTACTACTGTAGGTAGGTAAGTACCAATTCACAGTTAATACTGCTGTTCTGTGTGCATGACCTACAGTCTTATCAATATTATAAAGTCTGCACTACTAAAGTGTTACAGGTGAGACATGTCCCACTCTGTAGCCCAAAATTATTCGATTTACATGTTACATGTGGGACGTCCCGCCCTGTAACGATTTTTTGTGTTACAGGCTTTTGTTACAGGTGGGACAAAGCTCATGCTGATAAATGTAAAAGCAACTAAAGTCTATTCCATAGTCAATTGTTGCCACAAATGATTACTCACGCAAAAGACCAAGAACTTGGCTATCTTCTGATATTTGAATCTTCATATCAAGTTTGTTAGAACTGATTCTAGAGCATGGTAAAGCAGTGCACTTGGTGTTACACATGGGACAATCCTAATTGACATAATCGACTCGCACGTATAAAACCAGCCATATCTCTGGTTGTGTTTAGTATTTTTTCGTAAAATCTGGAACATTCCACTTCTTGAAGATTTTCCTTTCAAATAAGAATTTAGTTTATAGAATCCAAATAAAAACCTATTGGTGAATTCAGTTGTTACCGTTTGGGACAAGTAATTGTCAAAAATAGGGGTATATTATCTATTGTTTTATTTAAATATAATATCAATAAAACAATTTGGGAGTTATTCAATTGCATTCCTCTATTATTTAGCTTTAAAATGAGCTATAACTTGTTGAAATACACCCAGTAGATGTCAAAATACATCCCCCACAATGCAATGAACTTTTTTGGACAATTGAAAAACCTGCATTTTTTAGTACTAAAAGGTCTGTAAAATCTTTCAAAGTCGGAGTGGCAGTATGATTTTTTGTGCATCTGTTGGACCATAAAATTATCTTCAAAAATATATATAACTTTACTAGGTTCCAAAAAAAATTTCATTCTAAAATTAAGTCGAATCGTGTGGGAAACGTTTTTGGCCACTTTTTGTGAGTTTGGGCCTAATGTGTTATTACAGATTGACCATTGACCATTATGAAGTAATGAAGCAAATTGACCATAATGAAGTAATGTGTTGTTTATTATTTTGGTTAGAAAACACCGACATTGTAGTAACCTGTTGCTTCCCCTTAATGAATTCAAGTAAAAATACATTTTTTAAACCCTCTGAACACATAGTAGGTGTTTGACAGTTTGCGCCATTAACTTGTTTTCTAATGACAATGCTTACGGCGTTAAAATAATCTTACAAAGTGTTTTAAAATACTAAACATTTCTAGACGCTCATAGGTAATAACTTATACAAATTGGTATGTAAAGTAAGAAAGTAGCACTTTACATATAGTGTATTGTGATTCAGATCAGAATGTGTTGTTTATTATTTTGGTTGGAAAACACTGACATTGTAACCTGTTGCTTCCCCTTAATGAATTCAAGTAAAAATACATTTTTTAAACCCTCTGAACACATAGTGGTGTTTGACAGTTTGCGCCATTAACTTGTTTTCTAATGACAATGCTTACGGCGTTAAAATAATCTTACAAAGTGTATTAAAATACTAAACATTTCTAGACGCTCATAGGTAATAACTTATACAAATTGGTATGTAAAGTAAGAAAGTAGCACTTTACATATAGTGTATTGTGATTCAGATCAGATAGATTGTTAGACGAACGAAAGTAAAGGGAATCACGTACAAAGTAATGTGTTGTTTATTATTTTGGTTAGAAAACACCGACATTGTAACCTGTTGCTTCCCCTTAATGAATTCAAGTAAATACATTTTTTAAACCCTCTGCACACATAGTAGGGTGTTTGACAGTTTGCGCCATCAACTTGTGTTCTAATGACAATGCTTACGGCGTTAAAATAATCTTACAAAGTGTATTAAAATACTAAACATTTCTAGACTCTCATAGGTAATAACTTATACAAATTGGTATGTAAAGTAAGAAAGTAGCACTTTACATATAATGTATTGTGATTCAGATAGATTGTTAGACGAACGAAAGTAAAGGGAATCACGTACAAAGTAAGCAAGCCGTCCTCTAGCGGGAGACTGGAGAACTGCTGAATTCCCCACTCTAATTTTTTTCAGAATTTCGACTCACTTTTTGTGTACCAATTTTGGGTTAATTTCATCAAAGATTGGCGGAGACTTATTAGCCGACAGACCATCAATCCTACCGACCGACAGATAATGGTTGAAAAAGCGGTACCCACATGTTAAGCTCGCTTACTTCGTGGCTCGCCCCATAGCGGTACCCGTATGCTAAGTTTGCTTACTTTTGACGTTGACGGTGACACAGAACCATTTGAAGTGTTATGGGGCGTCCTCCAGGGAGACACACTTGCACCATTCTTGTTCATAATTGTGATTGACTATGTTCTGCGCATGTTCTTAGATAATCATAATGATGATGGGGTGATGATAACTCCACCTACTGGCTCCAGAAGTCGAGGAAATCCTGCCAAGTACCTGACTGATCTAGACTTTGCTGATGACTTAGGAGTACTCTCACTCAGAATCACTAGAGGGAGCCCAACGGCTCCTCGGCTCATTAGAACAGGCTTCTTCTAGTGTTGGTATTTTTATTAACTCCAGAAAGACCAACATTTTGACAGTTAACAGTCCTCAGTTTGACAGTCCTCAGCATGTCTCTGACCGGATGAGCATAAGCTCAAAGGATGGTATGCTTGAGCATGTGGATAACTTCTGTTACCTGGGATCATGGATCCGGAAGTCAGGTGAGGACCTTCGAATACGTAAGGGAAAGGCATGGACAGCCTTGAATAGGCTTTCCAGGATTTGGAAGTCATGCACCGAGAATTAATCGGAAACTTAAAGTCCGATTATTTAGAGCAGCTGTAGTTCCAGTACTCCTCTATGGGAGTCCATGCTGGGCTCTAACTGCTGAGGACACCAAATCTCTGGATGGCACATTCACAAGAATGCTACGCCGGGTTCATTGTGTCAAGTACAATGCACACATCTCCAACCAGACACTATATAACATTGGAGGTGTCTCATTGGTTCCCCCAAGCTTGACACTAGAACAAAATTGCCTCCGCTTTTCAGGACATTGCTTTCGCCGTGAGGACCAGCCAGTGCATAATCTTGTACTTTGGCAGCCTCATGGAGTGAATAAGCATGGTGGACAGCCCATGACTTTCTTGAGACGCATCTTAAAGGACACTGGCCTTGAACATTCGGATGATCTACCAAATGTCATGGGTGATAGGGAGTTGTTGCGGCGCAATTTTGTCGACAAGCCGGCACAGCATTCTTAAAAATGCAGCATGCCGATCCTAATAGTAGTAGTAGTTGCTTACTTCATGGCTCGCCCCACATTACGAAACGATTTCAATCATAATTAATGTATTGCGGTCTAATATATAATATTAAAAATAATATTGTTAATAATAATGATATTAATAATACTCAAACAACAATTATATTTTCCAGATTGAAGAGTAACAAACGACGACTAGTTCGAACGCCGTCAGACGATTCTTCCAGCGATTCCGACTCGGATACCGGGGTTACGATATCCCGTCGCTCCCGTTCCCTACTGCGACACACGCTCTACTACCTCACGGAATTCCCGCGGTTCCTCCCGCCCCGGAAGCGCCCGAAACTCGCGACGCAATGCGACTACCGACTGGTCGCCGTGCGTCCCACCACCCCGGAGGAGTTGTTCCGCCGTCGACTCGCGAACCACGAATTCGGCGAAGCGCTCCTCCTCGCCCGCGCATACAACCTCGACGCCGATCTGGTCTACCAGCAGCAGTGGCGACTCCACCCGGTATCCATGGCGACCATACAGGACTACCTTAGTCGCATATCGAAACGGTCCTGGGTGCTTCACGAGTGTCTGCAACGTGTCCCGGAGTCGCTGGACGCGGCTCGGGATCTCCTCGACTACGGCCTCCGAGGAACCGATATAGAGAGTTTAATCGCGGCGGGAGTCGAGGAAACTCGTTCCAAGTTCGTGTTGGCGGACCCGGTGGACTACGAGGAGATTCAAGCGGATCCCGGTGATTACTACGGGGAGGAGAAACGAATTGAGATGATCGAGGAGTTGGAGCAGGAGAGGAGAAGTAAACTTGTGGATTCGGTGGACTGGAAGTCGATATCATTAGAGCAGAAAGAGGTTTGCCGAGGGCGGTTGAAACTTCTCGGTTATCTGGATAGACTGGCGACGTACGAAGCGGTTCTGGGCGGCGGGAATCCCGCCTCGGAGCGGTTCAACCCGGAGGAATATAGATTATTCCGTTCTCGAGATCTTCTCGATATCGCGGTTGGCTACGCTCGTAGCGCCGACCCGCGTCCGTTAGAGGAACTTTTTACGTACCACGGGGACGTCCTGCAGCCCCAACGACTATTCATCCTCTCGAACTTCCCCGAGACAACTTCTCCGAGCGACTACGACGGTTTACTTCCGCGCTGCATTGACGAGGGCGTCGAGGAGTGGACGACGCGTTACCATCGGCGGCCGGATTGGGCTGAATCCGCTGTCGTCCGGGGCAACATGTTCCCCAAACAGGTTGAGTTCAGCAGCGTGTTGCTATGCGACAAGCGGTTCACCTGCGATGCCGCGTCCGACGTCGCTGAGTGGTTCCGGTTCCGGGCGCGCGAGATGGAGTCGTTGTCGCGGCAACCCGATTGTGCCTACCAGCTGCTACAGATCGGGTCTCGCCATGGGGTCCCTGGATTGGAGCAACTCAGTCGCGATCTCGAAACCCTGATGTTGATCTCCTACAAGAGCTACTCCGGTAGGGATGTAGACCTCGAACAGTTCGATAAGTTATCCGACTCGGAACGGATTGGTATCCTCATGGAGGGTTGCCCTGATGACGAATATATAGTCTGTTTCCAGCGATGGGTTCTACCATATTTGGACGGGGTGGAAGCGACTTCCGGTGCGTCCAGGTATGACGTCATCCGGGAGTACATGGTAACCGCGGCACGAGTCGATCTGCTTCCGTGTCTAAAGATCATCGAGAGTTCGAGAGCGTCGAATCGATCCGAAGAGAACCGAGCACTGCGGGACGACGGCGAGTTGATTCGCGTCGCCTTGGATTGTGTCTACGAGAGCCAACGGGTGGACGAGTTGCCGGTCGCTATGGGGATAATAAACGCATTGCCGTTGCGTGGCAACAGGGTGCTCACGGCGGAGTTGTCGGACCTCCACGACCGAGTCGACGGCCTCGAGTACGTCCTCAACGCGGTCGACATCCTCGGTCGGTACGGGGTCGTAGAGACGCCGCGAGCAGTCCGGGATGTGGGTCGGGATTGGGACGCATGTGTGGCGTTGTTAGCCCGACTTGCCGCACATTGCGGGGGCGCCACTCCGCCACCCGGCCGCGTAGAGTGGCGTCAACTTCTGTTGGATCTACTGGAAGTGCAACGCAAGGTAATGGGTTTAGTATCAGTAGAAGATTGCTACACCGTCTTTGTTAAATCATTGTTAAACTCATACAGTCAGTTCTCTATCTCCCTCGCGGACAACTACATCATCCGCAACCAATCGGGGATCTACATCGAGTTCCAACCGACCAATCCCACCAAATATAAACTCCCGTATGATCGTTCCGTCGACCTGGTTGTTTCCGCTAGTCGCGATTACTTCAACGCATCGGTTAACCTCTCCGATTCCTGCATGCAGTTGGCTCGCCACTGCCTCACCCTAATCGTCGACAGCCCCGAGGTCGTCCAGATTGAACTCAACCTCATCTCCGCATTGGCCATCCTTCGGGATTTCAATGTGAACCTGTTACCGATACAAATCCGCAGTTGTAAAAACCGAATCGAGATTATCCAGTCGGCGGTTGATTCCCGTAGCAGCGCCTACAAGGAACACCGTAGGATCCTGCAATTGGCCGAGCTTTTAGGTGTCAACCGGGGCCGGGTAATTAAGTTATTAGCGGAAAGTTCCCTGGACGCCAACGATTTCTCGGTATGTCATCTACTCTGCGGTATCGCAATGGATTCCGGTGTGTCCGACTCGTGGTCCGTTTGCCAGCGGTTGTCCGACCATCCTGGATTCTGCGACCTCCGCGCTAAACGCCGGTTGTTGAGTCACTGTCTGGCTCATTGTCCGAGCTCCCAACTGCCGGACACCGTGTCCAAACTGTCCGAGGTAGATCACCTGTTACTGGGAACCTCGGTTGACTCGAATATATCCACCGTGGGCGCGATCGGGGTGGCTCTGCGTAAAACCACTGGAGTTCTGGGCGAGAAATCCAACGAAATGTTATCGAGAGTCGGGACTTCCGCCGAGTGGCTGAAATCGGCGGGCAAACACGCCACATCGGTGCTGAACAAAGTGCCGCTCGCTCATATAATAAACACGTCGCTTAGCAACAATACCGATGTGTCCCGGTTGTTGGACACGGAAGACGACGTAGATACGGACAGCGCGGAACCCGAGGTTTACGTATCCGCGGCCGACAACTCCATCGTTTCCACGCATCCGTTCTATTCGACGCTGACGGATTTGGATAACTCCGCCGCCGATTTGGCCTATGTCGTCACACGCAATCAGACGGAACCGCTCTCAAACACTCCTGCGTACAAACAACTCCGGTCCCAAACGGCCTCCCTGCAGGATCCGAACTGGAGCGACGATCTCTACGAAGTTTACATCCTCCAACTCGCCAGCCTTCCGTCTATCGACACGAACCTCCGTGTCGGCCTATTATGTTCCCTTAGTAACGTCCCTTTACTTATTTCCTACTTGGATTCCGTCTCCGACGGCGGGACGGGATTGCAGATGGCGGCATATATAACGGCACTTCATCTTTATAAGTCTATCCAATCAGATTCTTCCATGTACGATTATAAACCTTTAGAACTGATACAATTTATGAATGATAAACTGAGATCGACTTCATTAAATCTCCAAGGAGAATTAGAAGTTCTACGAGAATCTTTTATTAAGTTCTTCAAAGAACTAACAGACTGCGCCGAAGCTGAGATCTTGGATGAACTTGATAAGAATATTAATACCACTAAGTTTGCCAGAGATGCAGATTACAGACGGGAGACCATTCTGGGATTAGCCATGAATTTGGACCCCGAATTCAATGTCTCGGTCGATTTAGCCAAGAAGTATGGAATTCCCAAAGATGGTGTTCTCATCAATCATTTCGAATACCTCCTTACAGAGGCTGATATAGAACTCGATGATATAGAGAAACGTATTGAGCATCTTGGTATCGCAGCAGAGTTAGCCAAATGTCCTGAACTCTCTTTCAAACATCTCCAGAGTTCGGTGTTCCCTTTACTAGACGGAGAAAATCTTTCAAAAATGTATTTTTATTTCATTATTTTGGATCGTTTAAATTTTAAAGACAACGATGAGATTTTATCACCAAAAACTCACATCAAATATTTGCGCAAATTAAAACAATCCGCCAGCGGGTTGAACTATAAGAATTTATTGGATGTCAATCATGACGTCATAAAAGTGATACTTCCGGTGCTATCACCAAGGACTGTGACGCCATTGGCCCAGCTGGTTGGTCGTCTTGGTGAGCGTCTCGACTCCCCTGGGTACTCATCCAGCCAGGTCTATCTAGCCTTCGCGGTGTCAACCTTCTGGGCGCCAGTGCAGGGGGCCATTGATTGGCCCCACCGTTTCGACGCGTGCCGCAACAGTTTCGTCCACATGTCAGCCCTCGATTTCGGCGAGTTTCTCTCCGGGGCACTCGTGGGTGACCGAGCGGTCAATCAACTCAGTCCCATCGACAGGAAGGAGGTCAACAACCGCGCCCTGCGTTTCGCCAGACAGGAGATCGAACGCTCAAAGAAAGCCGGGAAGTCACATTCCGATTGGTCCGACATTCTTATCCGTATCCATGGTTACGAGAAGCATCTGGATAAGATGTCGGGCGAGCAGATATCAGCACTCTATACTCTCCCGAATACTTGCAACATCAGGAGGTACTTGGGACTATTCGACGCAGCCTTGGACGATGTTGATAAGTTACTAGAAGTTTTCGAACGAATGGCGGTTGGTGGCGTTAAACCGGATTTAATAAACACGTTGATATCGACCTGCGACAGCGATCGCTTTACTGCCGATGTCTCAGACGTTTTTATCACGGCCGTCGAATCGTTGTGCAGTTGTTTTTTTGGTAAACCGACGCGGCCTGATCTCACGCGGGATGTTGCCGACGTTTACAACGCGTTGGAGGAGTGCATCGATAGCGTGGTACAATGCGACGGCGAATGCGTTCCAGTTGATGTTGTCATAGAGGTGTGTCGTCCTTACGTTAATGACGTGACACTCGTTAAGGGGAGTCGTTTAGAGCTGATGAATCTATTGGGGGTGCAGTTGGACGGGGTTCCCGGCTATCGAATAATGGTCATCCATTATAAAACCACCTTCGTGGCTCTGTCCGTCTGGGATATCAACGTGGACGAGGAGACCAGCCAGTCAGAGTCCGGTCGCTATCAGCTGTTTCAGCAAGCTCTAGCCGTCTCTAACGCAGTCGGCACTCTCGAATCGCTCTATCGAATGATCACGATTTGGCCCGAAACTGAAAAGTATTCCGTAGACGACCCCCAAACCAATCACATGTGTTTGCTCGTGGAGCGACTTCTGGAAGGTAAACACATTGAATTAATGACTCGAGTTGTTACATACATTCGAAATAAATGTCGTTTACAAGTGAAATCTTCGTTGCAAATATTCCAGAACTGTCTATCATGTAATTTGGACAGTTTAGCGTTATGTTTTGCTTTAACTTCTGGACATCATCAGTTGATTAACGCTGCCGTGTTATCCTTAGAATCGTATGATTCCGACATCGGGACTCAACTAGAGGAAGTTGTTGGTTTAGTTATCGCTATGGACTTAATTCCGCGGTTCGCATCTATCGACTGGTTTGTTAACTTAATAATAGTAGAGTTGTGCCGCGATCAGACGGAAGGTGGCGCTGAGAGAGTAAAGAAGGTAGCGTTGGACTTGGAGGCTAGTGGTAACGGGCAGTTAGGTCAGTATATTCTACGGCAGTATCGTAGTGCCTCGGGTGGAAGTCGGTCGTGGCAGACTGCTTTGGGTGCGGTAACCAGCTGGTGGAGGTAAACATGTGCTTCAGTTTATTTATAGCCATATATTTATATTACGTAGTTCAATAGTATTTAATAAATAAATTAATTAATTATTATATTTTGGTTGTAAATGTACGTTTTATTAATTATATGAACAAGATATTGTTGAAATAATCCGCCTAGTTTGTTATTTTCACTAGCAACGTCAGCGGTTCAATCCCTCTAATATTGTTGGCCCTGGTCTTAGAAACAATGTTATTAAAGGTAAATATAATATACTGTAATTATTTTCAGTGAAGAAAAAATAAGCGGACAAATAACTATTTTTAGTGGGAAATAAAATTAATTGCGTTAATATTTCTGACACAATTAAATAATTGTGGCATCTTATTAATTAATTATACGCTCATAAAATTCCTATTTTAGTTGATAAATATAAAAATGTTAGACCGCTGATCACGAAATGCGTTCATGATTTTTTTGTTCTAGTCTGGTGGGAAGATACAAATAAGTACACAAAATTTCAAACAGAAAATAATTTCAGAAAAAATTATTTTCTTTTGTTGGTTAATTCTGAAGGTTTTCTGGTTTTCTAGGTCGCTTATCACGATACAACCGACTAAAAAATATTTCATGGTAGTTATTATTATTATTATTATTATTGGCTTTATTTCAGGCCCAGTTGGCCCATAAAAATACTGTACTAACACATATACAAACAAACAAACAGAATGTACACAGTCAGGCTAACAACGTAAAGCACAATAAGGTTGGTTATAAAACAATATAGTAAAAATACACAAAATAAAACAGATAACCGAAAAATATGACCAAAAATGATAAAAAAATTACAACTTAAACCCAAGTCTTAGGGTCACACATTTCCCTTATTCTGGATGTACTGTCCAGACGGCATACATTAGTAATTGTACTCAATATTTTGTTATCAGTCTTATCAACTCTTTTAAATAAACTTACAATTGACATGTATCTAATATGAACCATCATTTTAACATTAAATTGCCCGAATGCGCTGCTAATACTAGTTGGTTCACCGTTTGTTACTCTCGGAATATGAAAAAGTAACCTAAAGCAATTGTTATACGCTATTCTGAGTTTATTATGCACAATTCCTGAATAATTTCGTTTAGCCCATAAAGCATAACAATAAACTGTTGAACAGAATGCTCTAAACAGTGTTAGCTTTACTTTATTACTACAAGCACCAAATTTCCTAGCTAATAGATTACCTCGGGCGTACAGGCACTGTGTTTGCCTCTTTATGTCAAAATCATCATCTGCACTGCTATGAATTATATGCCCTAAATAATTGAATTTTTCAACTACATCAATTTTAATACCATATAGATATGATATACATCACCAAAAATACAATGACCTGAGCTCCTGGGAACGAAATATAAACATTTTGTTTTCTTCATCTTAAATAATATAGAATTAAAAAATGCAAATCGTTCAGCTACGTTAATTAATCGTTGTAACCCAAATAAACTATTCGATAAAAGACACAAGTCGTCGGCATATCCTAAATGATTCACCCTTGTACCCCCTATTAGACACCCTACCCCAGTCTCATTAAGTGCCCTACTTAAACCGTCCATATATACATTGAATAGAATCGGGGAAAGGACCCCACCCTGTTTCGTACCATTTGTAACCAAAAATTTACCAGATTTATGCCCCGCCCACCTAACGTACATGTATTGCTCTCTATACCAGAAAATAAGAAGCCTAACTACAGTATGAACACATGAATCCCCCTATCTAAAAGTTTACGAAAGAGACCAAAGTGATTAATTCTGTCAAATGCTTTGCTCGCATCTAACATGCATACAAATACTGGACTATTCTTAGCCAGATAATAATTAATTACCTCTTTCAAGGCATATATGCACGTTTCAGTTCCCAATTTAGCTTTGAATCCAAATTGATTATCTGTTGTATCTAACTTGTCTATGCACCTTATTAAAATAATACGTTCTAGAATTTTACCCAGTACAGAAGAAATGGCAACACCTCTATAATTATCCTTACAAGTGATATCACCCGTCCTATCTTTAACTATAGGAAAAATAGCCGAGTCGATTAATCCACTTGGTAAGTACCCGTGCACAAAGATAGCAGTGTATAGAACCGATAGTACTTTAAATAAGTTGAGACTGCACCCATAAATTAAATGCTCGGCCGTTAACTGGTCAGGCCCAGCGGCCTTATCAGTATTTAGACTATTGATAGAATCTAGCACCTCAGAAATAGTAACTACTTCAGATTCTGCAAATAACTTTTTATGTAACTCAGTTTGTACCTTATTAAAAACATAGCCTTTCTCAGAATCATCATCTACACAGTTATATAAATCCGAGAAATGATTACTCCACATTTCACTAATATCAGCTGCGCCCAGAGCACCCCCAACTTTAGTCGGCGGGGGGCTGCTATTATTAGAGGTATGTTTCCTAGCCTGGTCCCAAAAATCCTTAGAACTCTTATCTGACAGCAATGCATCTGCAATTTTATCATTACGTATTTTCTGTTCATCTTTTTTGCAATGTCTAACAGCCCTCTTAAAAGCAGCTCTGGAGCGCATGTAATCTACATGCACCTGACCTTGACGTGGCGAGCCACACTCACGCCACGACTTAAAACTACTCCTCGCATCATCATGCTTATCTCGCACATAATCATTCCACCCTGGAATGTGAGACCATTTTTTATCACACTTCTTAGGCAATTTCTTAATATGTGCCTCAGCAGAGTTAATAAGAATATCAGTAAGTTTACTATATAGGTTATTTATCTGGGTACGGTGCATACCACAGTTTACATCCCTACAATTAATAAAATCATTATTGATATCGAGATCACCCAACATCTTACTGCACGTATCCGCATATAAAAATATATTATCCTGCGTGGTATGACGCCACTCAAATTTACTGCTTTTATCACAATTATTAGAACAATCATCATTATAACCTGAAGTTTGTACATTGGTTATAACTTCCACATCAACTTCCCAAAATACCGGTAGGTGGTCATCTATAGAGTAATCAAATATCACCTTAATTTCCTTTGTCATCTTCAATAACGGACCTGCACACACAATGTGATCAAGCCACGATGTCGTAGAATGAGCTTCACTTACAAATGTATAAGTGTCGCTAGATAATGTAAGTGTATCAGCAATAACTAATGAATTAGAAACACACCAATCAAATAAATCACTATAAAATTGAGTTCCAGGCTTAGAGTTAAAATCTCCTACAATTGATGAACACGAATATGATTGAGTTTCCAGTATATATTGCAATTTACCCAAGCACTCAGTAAATTCAGGTTCATTATCTGTACATTGAAAAGGCATATATACATTTACAATAAGCATTTCCTCGTTATTCTTTAAATTAACCTTTAAACCCATGATTCTGCACTCATCTGTACCAAAGAAAACCGGTTCCACTATAGAAGCTAGCGAGTTGTTCCACAACACTGCAAGCCCCCCATAGGGACGGCCTCTTAGCGGACCGGCAGAAAGGTCAACGGGCGATACCCCTCTGCCAATAAAATCATTATGAATTTCATTTAAAAAACCTAGCTCTTGTTTCGGAAGCCACGTCTCTTGCAGTAAAAGGATATCACAAACCCCGGAAGACAATAATCTCCTAACATCATTTAGCCCCGACGGACTACGGTAGTACAACCGTAATATTTATTATCAATTTATGCTAGGCCTAACTTGTATTTTTCGTACCACTTTGGCACATTAAATAAACGACCACAATCAGAAACGATATATTTGAGACATCCCATAGACAACCCGGTCATTAAATCTGATTGATATAATTATGTTTTTTGGTTATCAAATTTGCACTACTTGTTTTTTTTCTTTCGTGCCACATGGGGCATACCCAATTACTGTACAAGGAATATTAGATATTATAAATATTATATTTAAGTTCCATAATTCCATAGTTATCTTCACTTTTTCTACTACGCGAAAATGATACCGTTTCAGTTACAGTATTTCTAACTAAATAAATTAATCTCGGTTTTATTTGTGTCCATCCTCCCATCTTGGGCCCGTTTTTATTGTATATTTAATGCAGATCATGCCTTAACTGTTTGTATTCCAAGATCTACCGCATATCTCCGAATCCACACTGACGGTCTATAACCTGCAGGGGGGAATCCAATTTTCACACTTTCGGTCTTTGTGGCATTTACAAATAAACCAATAATGGTTACTTCCTGTTAAAGACTGTTCTTTGTGGTCACAATCCAATGTTTCTGACATTAACCAAAGATCTCGTAAAAAACAAAAAAAATTTTCTATCTATTACTTTGTATATTGGGGGGTGGGGGTCTTTTCATTGGTTTTCATAAAACGTTATATCATGAAGCTGGATGTGTATTGGTTGTTGTAAATCACAACGATGTAAAAACGTTTAAACAAGCCAGCACCTGACTTGCGAATCAATGGGGGAGGGGGAATTTGTGCAAGCTGAGGCCCAACTTTAATTTGGCCCTGCTAAAAGCGTCCTATTGGTTCCCGTATTTATTTAACATAGTCGATTTTGCTAGATTGGATTTGGACGATCATGGACCCCGCCCTGTATGACGGCTTCCATCCTCGGAACCATGGACCCCACCCTCTCCGACGGCATCCATCCTCGGAACCATGGACCCCACCTTCTCTGACGGCATCCATTCTCGGCCTCCATCCTTGGTACCATGGACCCCGCCCTCTATGACGGCGTCCATCCTCGGAACCAAGGACCCCACCTTCTCCGACGGCATCCATTCTCGGCCTCCATCCTTGGTACCATGGACCCCGCCATCTATGACGGCCTCCATCCTCGGAACCGAGGACCCCACCCTTTCCGACCCCTCAATCCTCGGTACCATGGACCCCGCCCTCTATGACGGCCTCCATCCTCGGTACCATGGACCCGGCCCTCTATGACGGCCTCCATCCTCGGTACCATGGACCCCGCCCTCTATGACGGCCTCCATCCTCGGTACCATGGACCCGGCCCTCTATGACGGCCTCCATCCTCGGTACCATGGACCCCGCCCTGTATGACGGCCTCCATCCTCGGTACCAAGGACCCGGCCCTCTATGACGGCCTCCATCCTCGGTACCATGGACCCGGCCCTCTCCGACCCCTCCATCCTCGGTACCATGGACCCCACCCTCTCCGACCCCTCCATCCTCGGTACCATGGACCCGGCCCTGTATGACGGCCTCCATCCTCGGTACCAAGGACCCGGCCCTCTATGACGGCCTCCATCCTCGGAACCATGGACCCCACCTTCTCCGACCCCTCCATCCTCGGTACCATGGACCCGGCCCTGTATGACGGCCTCCATCCTCGGTACCAAGGACCCGGCCCTCTATGACGGCCTCCATCCTCGGAACCATGGACCCGGCCCTGTATGACGGCCTCCATCCTCGGTACCAAGGACCCGGCCCTCTATGACGGCCTCCATCCTCGGTACCATGGACCCCGCCCTGTATGACGGCCTCCATCCTCGGTACCATGGACCCGGCCCTCTATGACGGCCTCCATCCTCGGTACCAAGGACCCGGCCCTCTATGACGGCCTCCATCCTCGGAACCATGGACCCCGCCCTGTATGACGGCCTCCATCCCCGGAACCATGGACCCCGCCCTGTATGACGGCCTCCATCCTCGGAACCGAGGACCCCACCCTCTCCGACCCCTCCATCCTCGGTACCATGGACCCCGCCCTGTATGACGGCCTCCATCCTCGGAACCATGGACCCCGCCCTGTATGACGGCCTCCATCCCCGGAACCATGGACCCGGCCCTCTATGACGGCCTCCATCCTCGGTACCAAGGACCCGGCCCTCTATGACGGCCTCCATCCTCGGAACCAAGGACCCCACCCTCTCCGACCCCTCCATCCTCGGTACCATGGACCCCGCCCTGTATGACGGCCTCCATCCTCGGTACCAAGGACCCGGCCCTCTATGACGGCCTCCATCCTCGGTACCAAGGACCCGGCCCTCTATGACGGCCTCCATCCTCGGTACCAAGGACCCCGCCCTGTATGACGGCCTCCATCCTCGGTACCATGGACCCCGCCCTGTATGACGGCCTCCATCCTCGGTACTAGGGATGCGACAGAGCTAAAATTTCATCCGGAGCCGGAGCCCGGAGGTTCCTCCGGGTTACAATATGAGCTCCGGCCGGAGAGGGAGCCGGAGGTTTGGTGATTGATAATTCAAGTGTATTATTATAGTAGACATTAGACAGATATGTGTCCATGAGACGATGGGTGGGTGGGGGTAGGGTGGGGATTTGACGCAAATTCCGTTACTCTAGCGACGTACTATCTCGGCTCAACGTTAAATTATCAATTAAGGGAAATGAGCAGTTTACAGTGGCATGCTATTCTATTCTAATCAAAACAATAAACTATATTCAATAGAACAGGTTACAGTTTTATTTTTGGGAGTAATCAGCAAACATTTGCGTCGATTTTCTCCTGGAGAGGGATGCATTTTCGTCCAATCCAAAGACTCTCCTATCTGGTGTTCCATGGGCTAAAATATAATGTATTGTTTTAAACTTTTAAGTTCACACTCATTACGCAAACTCTGTATATCAGTAACTTCGGTTTGTTGTCAACTTATCATCGACGCTATTTTTATGGGACATTG
>JAUCBJ010003433.1:0-50704 GCA_032718475.1 Nemertoderma westbladi | reverse complement strand
ACGATAGGCCTATTATATATTTATATATATTTGTGCTAAAATTATATACCGGTATTCTGTGACAAACCTAGTCTGTAATAATACTTATATATACTATAAGCATACCGGTATTCTAATATATTATATATATCACGCTACACTGAGTAGCATTAAAAATGCCTCCATATTTGTTACTGTAGTAATAAATAAAAATTATTTTTTACTGCAGTATGAATTATTTATTACTGCAGTAACGATTATTTATTACTGCAGTAACAATTGTTTCTTTATTGCAGTAACAATTATTTATTACTGCAGTAACAATATCTATTACTGCAGTAACAATTGTTTCTTTATTGCAGTAACAATTATTTATTACTGCAGTAGCAATTATTTATTACTGCAGTAGCAATTATTTATTACTGCAGTAACAATTATTTGTAACTGCAGTAATAATTATTTATTACTGCAGTAACAAATATGGAGGCATTTTTATTGTTTCATGTAGGTTTTTATTCATTTATATATTTTGACCCTTTAGAGATGCCATACCGGTACGAGATGGTGTCCCCTGTACACGTCTGGCAGGGCCGGATTAAGCTATATCGGTGCCCGGGGCTAATATAAATGTGGGGCCCCCTTAAATTGAGCATTATCATTGAGCATGTGGATGACTTCTCCTACAGTACTTGAGATCATGGATCTGGGATAAGTAATGGGAAGGCATGGGTAGCTTTGAATAGTCTGTCCAGGATTTGGAAGTCTCATAGAATTTTGGGCAGCCTCTTATACTGTATGGGTATCCATGCTGGGTTCTAACTGCAGATGATACCAAATCTGTGGATGGAACTTTCACAAGAATGCTACATCGGGTTCATTGTGTCACGTACAATGAACACATCCCATAGGACTCAACACATTGCTTTCGCTGTGAGGTCCAGCCAGTGCATAATCTTGTGCTTTGGCGGTGGACTAAATAAGCATGGTGGACAGCCCTTGACAGCTGTCTTCGTCAGCTGAATCTACCAATATCTGGGGAAAACACATTGCTGTCCTGATTGCTATCCTCTTCAGTTTAAATTTAGTGTGTGGAACTTTATGTAGATTTATTATTTAGTACGTAAGTAGTGTGAGATAATTAGGAATTAATTTGTTTACTGTTTGTAGTGATGGTGTACGGTGTGAGATAATTAGGAATTAATTGGTTACTGTTTGTAGTGATGGTGTACGGTGTGAGATAATTAGGAATTAATTTGTTTACTGTTTGTAGTGATGGTGTACGGTGTGAGATAATTAGGAATTAATTGGTTACTGTTTGTAGTGATGGTATACAGTGTGAGATAATTAGGAATTAATTGGTTTACTGTTTGTAGTGATGGTGTACGGTGTGAGATAATTAGGAATTAATTTGTTTACTGTTTGTAGTGATGGTGTACGGTGTGAGATAATTAGGAATTAATTGGTTACTGTTTGTAGTGATGGTGTACGGTGTGAGATAATTAGGAATTAAGTTGTTTACTGTTTGTAGTGATGGTGTACGGTGTGAGATAATTAGGAATTAATTGGTTTACTGTTTGTAGTGATGGTGTACGGTGTGAGATAATTAGGAATTACAATTAATTGGTTACTGTTTGTAGTGATGGTGTACGGTGTGAGATAATTAGGAATTAATTTGTTTACTGTTTGTAGTGATGGTGTACGGTGTGAGATAATTAGGAATTAATTGGTTTACTGTTTGTAGTGATGGTGTACGGTGTGAGATAATTAGGAATTAATTGGTTTACTGTTTGTAGTGATGGTGTACGGTGTGAGATAATTAGGAATTAATTGGTTTACTGTTTGTAGTGATGGTGTACGGTGTGAGATAATTAGGAATTAATTTGTTTACTGTTTGTAGTGATGGTGTACGGTGTGAGATAATTAGGAATTAATTGGTTTACTGTTTGTAGTGATGGTGTACGGTGTGAGATAATTAGGAATTAATTTGTTTACTGTTTGTAGTGATGGTGTACGGTGTGAGATAATTAGGAATTAATTGGTTTACTGTTTGTAGTGATGGTGTACGGTGTGAGATAATTAGGAATTAATTGGTTTACTGTTTGTAGTGATGGTGTACGGTGTGAGATAATTAGGAATTAATTTGTTTACTGTTTGTAGTGATGGTGTACGGTGTGAGATAATTAGGAATTAATTGGTTTACTGTTTGTAGTGATGGTGTACGGTGTGAGATAATTAGGAATTAATTGGTTTACTGTTTGTAGTGATGGTGTACAGTGTGAGATAATTAGCAATTAATTGGTTTACTGTTTGTAGTGATGGTGTACGGTGTGAGATAATTAGGAATTAATTGGTTTACTGTTTGTAGTGATGGTGTACGGTGTGAGATAATTAGGAATTAATTGGTTTACTGTTTGTAGTGATGGTGTACGGTGTGAGATAATTAGCAATTAATTGGTTTACTGTTTGTAGTGATGGTGTACGGTGTGAGATAATTAGGAATTAATTGGTTTACTGTTTGTAGTGATGGTGTACGGTGTGAGATAATTAGCAATTAATTGGTTTACTGTTTGTAGTGATGGTGTACGGTGTGAGATAATTAGGAATTAATTGGTTTACTGTTTGTAGTGATGGTGTACGGTGTGAGATAATTAGCAATTAATTGGTTTACTGTTTGTAGTGATGGTGTACGGTGTGAGATAATTAGGAATTAATTGGTTTACTGTTTGTAGTGATGGTGTACGGTGTGAGATAATTAGCAATTAATTGGTTTACTGTTTGTAGTGATGGTGTACGGTGTGAGATAATTAGGAATTAATTGGTTTACTGTTTGTAGTGATGGTGTACGGTGTGAGATAATTAGGAATTACAATTAATTGGTTACTGTTTGTAGTGATGGTGTACGGTGTGAGATAATTAGGAATTAATTTGTTTACTGTTTGTAGTGATGGTGTACGGTGTGAGATAATTAGGAATTAATTGGTTTACTGTTTGTAGTGATGGTGTACGGTGTGAGATAATTAGGAATTAATTGGTTTACTGTTTGTAGTGATGGTGTACGGTGTGAGATAATTAGGAATTAATTGGTTTACTGTTTGTAGTGATGGTGTACGGTGTGAGATAATTAGGAATTAAGTTGTTTACTGTTTGTAGTGATGGTGTACGGTGTGAGATAATTAGGAATTAATTGGTTTACTGTTTGTAGTGATGGTGTACGGTGTGAGATAATTAGGAATTAATCTAAGCGTCGGGGATTGTTGTCCTTTTGCTGTCAGCGAGTTCAGGAACTCCAATTCGGACTGTGTTTTAAGACAGTAAAACTTGTACAACAGGTTGTAAGCCTACTGTACATACTGTACTGTAGTTTCCGTCCTTTAAATATAGGCCTACAGTAATACATTTCGATTGCCGTATAAGATTGTCCAAGTGGCCTAATTTATGGCGTAGTTTAGGCCTACAACATTGCAGTATTTTTTGCAATTACAATCATTAACATGCTATTTTAAGATTTTAAAACGACATACTGTACACTGCTGTGATATTTATACAGTAAGTGTGAATAGTTGCCGTATTTATAGAATAAATACAAGGGAACATTCATTCAACCTTCATTAACAATAAACCTCATTAACTATCTCTAATTATGCTTCAATTAATATTGTTGTTTGCTTTCTGCTTCGTGGGTTTCGTTAATGGTTAGTAAATACGTCTATAAACAATAAAAATATATTAATTTACAAAACAAAGTGAATGCCCAATGGGCATTGAGAAAATATTTTTCTCAATTTTTAGTAAGTCTAATATTTCAGCAGTAACTACATAGACTTACTTACAGTAGTTTTTGGGGGAAATAATTGACATGTTAAACTTAACTTAATTTACAATACCAACACAGGCCTTAACTATGTACTGTAGTTCTGAATGAGTAAATTATTGAAATATTGAATATTTGTAAATTGTATTATGTAATTGTTTATGTTTTGACATCTGTAGATTGTATAAATTACAGTATTAAGTAATTTAAACAGGACTTAGGATGATTCAACTCATCTTTTCCGCTCCATTTGCTATAGAGTACGATCATCCCAAGTCCTGTTTAAATTTCTTAATAAAGTATTATGTAATATTTGTTTTGTTGCTGCTAAAATGTATTTTGTTGACAGAGAGAACAAATTAAATAAACAATATGATTGCATATAATTAATTTAATAATTATATTCTTTAAAGAGAACACTGGATGTCCTAACAGGCCTAGAAGAATATCATTCAAAAAGTTTGGTTCTAATAGTAAACAATTATATAGTCCTACTGGTGATTACGAAGTGTCACTTTGATATAGTAAAATAGTATATGAAATGAAAATACCTAATAATGTCACCAAGAACGATTTTTCAACTGTAAACATATTTAGGATTGTGAAACCCGACTGCTGACTTTTTACAATCTGAAACAGCAGTGATATCTGTGTGAGTTCTTTCATGTTATCGTAATCAATATGAATTGTGTTGATAGCATCCAGCATACTTTGATTGAAGTCACACTGGCGACCCATAATCCACAACATCAGGCCAGTATAGACAATTACTTGTATACCTAGTGCAACCATCATGATTGGCACACTATATAAGTTTCTAGTTGGCTCGAATGTCATGTGCAATCCCTGATAGACGACGAAGCAAAGTGTTGGGATTTCAACAGCTAACAAAAGGCGTAGTTCCGATGCTGATCCAGGTATATAAAACTAAACTAAATGAGTGGAGTTAGTAAATACATAAAATATTGGATTTAAAAGTATATGAAAATTGGTAAGATGTATGTTTGATTGCATTGATTGTTTAAAGTGTACTTTAATATACTGTTATGACCTACTATAGATACGACCCGCCAAGCTGCTGCAAAGCCCCTAAATTTAGTGGGCCAGTTATTTCTCTTAGATAGCTTATCTGTCCATCCTCTTTCAGATTTCATTCCAGTAGCCTCTGAAGAAGATGCTGTTGTTAAGCTTGATTTCTCAAATGCTTTCAATAGCATACGTAGGGATCATGTAGCCGAACGCATTGCCATTGAAGCACCAGAGCTACTCCCATTCTTCCGCCTTTGCTACGAAAACTCTTCATTCCTCCCATTCGGGGATTTCCTTCTGTTCTCAGAGGAAGGATTCCAACAAGGCGACCCTGTTGCTGTTTTTGGGTTCTGCCTGGGCCTTCCCCAGCAACTTGAAGATCTGCAGGCCTCACTCAAAGCAGGATACATTGATGACGTATCGGCTGGTGGAAAGTGGGATCACATCCTTGCTGAACTTATCAAGTTCAGGTCTGCTTGTGATCAAATAGGCCTTTGTATTAATGTAAAGAAATGTGAGGTAACCATCTTCCATAATAGTAGTATGATAAACAGCTGAAATAAAACAGCGTCTGCCATAGTCTACCATGTTAAAGAATTTGCCGAACGGCTCTTGCCCCGCCTACTTACTATGATTACCATTGTGTTGCCCCACCCACTTACTATGGTTACCATTGTGTATATGTAACATATGTCACCACTGTGTATATGTGACATATGTGGTATAAGGCCAGTCCGCAGACGGAAGTAATTTAATTAATTCGTGTCTACCGGTTGGCGTTTGACCTTGAACCGCAATAGGTAAAACCCAATATCGCTAAGCAACAAGTTGTGGGGCGAGCCGCGAATTGGGTGTAAGGTTATAGTATTTATAATATTATTTTTAATTTGATTATTATACTTAAATCCATCACCATTACTATTTTAAAATTTCTTCCACCACCTCACCCATTTATCCCGCTATCCTCGCTATCTACATCCTCCACATTATTACCATTACCACCACCACCATCACCCAACATCCCCATCATTCCTTCTAACATCTCAATCCTTTCTTTCATCACCTTCTCCTGTGCACACCTCTCAGCCTCCCTCGCTCTCCTAACCCCCTCAGCCTCCATCTCCAACTCCCAATCTTCACCCCACGCGCTGTTCTTTCTCGCCTCTTCCTCCAAATAATGGTTCTTCTCTATCTCCTCCCACTCATTTCTTGGATTTAATAACCTCTCCAACCGTGCTTCTTCTTTCTCCCTCGCATACATAGCCACCAATATTTCTTCATTCTCCTTTGCTATTTCAGCCGCCACATCCTCTTCCTCCGCATCCATATCTACTTCATCCACCACAAGTTCATTTTCCCCCAACATATCCGCGTATAATAAATAAAATAAAGTAATAAATATATAAATATGTGTATAATAATGTATAATACTATAAATAAATTTATATAATATTTATTTCAATCGATAATTCATTATACCAACAAATAATTTACCACCACAAAATGATAATAATAATTTAACCGTGCCCGGCTCGTTGCGGCGACACCGCCTACGAACATTATTTATAATGTTTATCTATATATAAACTATATATATTTATTTATAAAATCTATATATCTATTTATATAATAAAAGTTTCTACCGCTCGAAGATTCACACTGAATGTTTATTCTTCTTTATTTGAGGTTGCCCATTAGTCTCGATTTCATTGAAAATGTCTTCACCATCATCCGTATCATTGACGATGTCCTCTTCAAAGTCGCTGATATCTTCATACTCATAGCTAGGTGTTTTATTCACGATGAGATCAATTTTTCGCTTAAGCACTTGTTCTTTCATGGCTTTAGGTGTTTTCATCTTCATCTGAGCGCTCACACCCCCAACGAGGGTATCAATATCCTTATAATCATTCTTTTTTTCAGTGCCGTCTACCCGTTCATTTTCTGCAATCGCGGGCAACCAGATTTTTTTCTCATCCATTTTCTTAGCAGTGACTTTTACTGCTTCGGACGTCTTCAGCTGACTAGCGTTGTTCGGCATTTCCACTTTCATTAGTTCCTCGTCCGCTAATTCATCAATCGCAGCCTCAACAACTAACTTTTTAATCGGTAGAAACTCACACCCAGACAGAATATCGCGGTCCGCGTACTTCTGTAATTGCTTAATTATCTTGACATTTGTGTTGTTTCGAGGGATGAAAATAACCTTGGTGTCGAAGTTGTGGGACAAATATATTCCGTTTTCGTTAACGGTTGATGTGTACCTCATACTAACCTCATCGATATTCTTGTTAACATTCTTATCTATGTTAAAGTCGAGCAAACAGAATTCACCCGCTCTGAGATTCAACCCATCGTAATATAGAACACCCTTCCACTGTCTACCTATATCATCCGCTTCCCAAACGCCGACAAATCGTTGCCCTTCAAAGTCGTAGATATATCCAATGTACCTGCAATCTTCGAACTCCATAAAATTCTCATCATCAATTTCCCTCTTTTTTGGTTCAATACGGGAAAGAACGACTTTGCCGTAGATGCTTTGTAAGACATCTAGAATTTTTCGCGAGATAAAAATTGATGCACCGTTTTTCCCAATGCGTAAGTACGCATGATTTATTGGCGTTATAAGCAAATTGCCTCTGGTGTATTCCTTGTAATATTCAACGGCTATTTTATTATAATTGAGGAAGTCAAACAGGAATCTTATGTTCTGGTAAGTAAGACTTACCGATTCTTGCACGACGTTGCGTCCTTTTGTATCACCCCAACGGCTGAATCGAACGTATTTCCCGTTAAATGCTTTTATTTCTATTCCTTCCCCTAAACACTCGAGGTCCCACACACTCTTACCTGTAATCACCGATACGTATGGGGCGGGCGCGCTATCAGTAGAGCTACCGCTTAATGACATCATTTTTGGTTGTGATGGTTTCGCAGATTCCATCAACAAATTTTGTGAAATATTAATAATTAAGTGTAAAAATACAATAATATTGCGCTATACAATGTGCGAAAAATATGAAATAATGAATTAACCCGAATGACGAAATAAAGTATTTTACGACGTATTTATAATATAATGATGGGCTATCGGGAAAACGGGTATATTTTAACCACTCAACCGGATTAATCGCTATTATCCTGAGATAATTTTTTTTGAGAAACTTCCTATAAATTTCGAGGGAAATATTTATTTACGCTTAAATTGGTTGACGTAAGTGGTAACAGCTTGCGGTGGCGATTAATGCGGTCTATATAAAGTTTTATAGACACACCCTCAAAATTCTACAGAATATTACTCACGGTTAAATTGATTGACTTCAACTGTATTAACTGTGTAGCTTCTTAGAAGTTTCATAATTTTAAGCATGAGCGAATTTAATTTAATGTCGGGATCACAAACTTTCTCTCACAACAGATATTTTTCTGTAATCATTTACTAAAAACGAACGATTGCGGCGCGCGAACGGCGTTTTAAAGACACACCCATTATAAATATACCCATTGGTCAAAATATTATTGATTAAGCGACATGACAATACTGGGGCAGCTTGAGTCTATTGATAAGATCATTTTTTCAAATATATTATTCATTGTTACCTTTCTTTTAGGAATTTTTTTAGGTAAAATACGCCATAATAAAAAAATGTTTCCAATAATACAAGCTGAAAATAGTTACCGCGGTCCTAATTCAATTATTCCAATTAAAATTGAATTGTTAAGCCCGGCAGCTCGGGCACCTGTATGCGGTTCATATAGCCCAGCTGGGATTGACATATATAGCGCCGTGAATAGAACAATAGAGCCGCACTCACGGATGTTACTTGAGATGGGTGTTAAAATATATTTACCCGCCAATTATTTTGGAAGAATTACACCGACTTTTAGCTTGACAAAAATTGGCATCGATGTTGCAGAATGTGCGGTTGATTCCAGTATTGCGCGCGGTAATATAGATCAACTTGTAATTATATTGATTAACAACACATCTAAGGAATACGTTGTAACATCGGGCGATAAAATATGCCAGCTTATATGCCAACAATGTAATGCGACAATACTCTACGTTTCTAATATTTATTCGGATGATTATTTTGGGCTTTTACCGACGAATTTAATGCCGTATGGGGAAGAGATTAATTCGACATTTCACCGCACATATTAAATATGTGACATTAAACGCATAACACCAAACTCAGGTGGTGACACATGTCAATACTATTTCAATACTCTTACACGCGATTATACAACATAGTTAATAGAGCATATAAATAGGATAATGTCAGTTCAGTAAATTTTGGTTGGTTAAATGGTTTGTAGCGCGGGTGGCTGGTTGACTGGGTATTGGATATATTTATCTACATAAAATCTGCCGCATCTCTTTCATCGGCATATTGTAAATATGTTTTCTGTACCTACGTTAATAAATATATTATAATCGTAATAATAATAATTATAATGATGGAGATTAATTGCGTTTTTTGCGGTTGTACTATACTTAAGAAAAATTATTTACGGCATTTACGCACACATTTCGATGGGTATGTTTGCGATAATTGTAATTGCCGAACTACTTCTGAAAGAATAGCAATATTTCACAGTAATAGATCTCAACGTTGGTTCGCCTGTAAGCATTACAAACAGCTCAGATACACCCAACGAAGGTTTTCATCTCTCAAAAACATGTCACAAATCACGCGTTCAGGAATATACCCATAATGTGTCATCTAATGAGATGAATCCAGATGTGCCGAATTATTTAAATTATATGGGGTTATATGCTTCGCGCGCTTTTAACACGGCGGCATCGGCTTTTATTGATATGTTTTATAAAGTGTGGGTAATTGCTTCAGTGATAATGGAACGTGATGATGCTAATTATACTCTACAAGAAGAATTCCATTTTACTTCGATCGGTACAGATAATTATATTAAAAATAGCTCGGATTTTGACGAATGGTACTACACAGTCATTTCCCATATCGGTGAAAAAATATCGCAATTTATTAGGCGGGGTAGCGGCTGGAAACTTGTAACTCTATCGCGCATCAAACTTACTATTGCGTCATACTTGCGATCGGTATATCGTTTTGGACATAGCAATCAATCCCGACAAAATTAAAAAATAAACATTGTATAATAAATGTACCGTGTAATGAAGGTGAATGTTTTAAGTGGGCGGTCCTGACAGCAAAATTTTCAAAACATATATCGGATGATCACACACTGCGCCATGTTTCACGCCAAAGTTCTTATAATCAGTATTTAGGGTTTTTTAATTTAAGCGAATTAGATTCTACCCTATCATGGAAACTAAATATTCTCAAGTTTGAAAAAAATAATCCAAATTATTTAATAAATTTATTGTATTTTGATAGAAGTAGCGAAAAAATTTCCTTTCTACGACAACCGAGCGCTAAAAAAGCTGAAGGTAAAAGATTGCTAAATTTATTGCTCATTGAACGTCAAAATTTAACCTCAACAAATCACATCGTCGGGGTTTCTAACTTAAATAGATTATTTAATGGTCGTGGGGAAGGCAATAGCAACAATCATTGTCATCGTTGTGAGCGGTGTATTCGCGGTTTCTACAGTCCAAATGCGTTAGAACGCCATAGATTAGGGTGTTGGCAAGGCGGGCGCCAAATAGAGAGATGCCATCTAAACTGAATTTACATTTTACTAATTACTATAAGTCTGTGAGTACACCTTTCATAGTATATATGGATTTCGAAGTGGTACTAGCCCCAACAAATAATGTAAAAAAATATTATATAGCCGAACATCTCCCATCGGCCGTTTCATATTTGATTGTCCCCAATAGAGAATTAATTAACCCCCCAAATTATTTTTTGTCTACATTTAGACAAAATATCGATAATAACTCGGTACAGAATTTTATTGATAGTCTGGTTTTTGATTTATTTAAGTGTTATGAATGGTCTACCTTTAACACACACCACCCCTAACACCTGGATCACACACAATACCAAGCTTATATGCGTACCACAAATTGCTTTAATTGTAAATCATTTTTTCGGGAAGATATAAATCCAAGTGTGATGCATCACAACCATTACAACGGGGCTTTCATTGGTGCGGCATGTATCTCCTGTAATAAACAATTAAGTGTTAAACGTCACCTATTCCCAGTTGTCTGTCATAATTTTTTTTTTATGATTCACATTTAATTTTACAAAAAGGGTTTGCCGGTAGTAAATATAAAAATTGGAACATTGAAACCATTGCAAAAAATACTGAAAGATATATCTCACTCCGCATCGATATTCCAATGTCAGAAGCACTTAGCGTGCTTGGTTATGCTATTCCAGAAAAGGACGTAAGAGGGCTCCCAACCAGCAAATCAATAACTATACAGTTTATTGATTCATTCGCGTTTATGGGATTTTCCCTTTCTGCTTTGGCTGGGTGTTTGACAAAAGATGTGTCAGATTTAACAACCGTTATTCCGCACACTGTGAAGCAAATGAGAAAATTATATCCAAATGTTACCAACGAAATTTTACGCCGTAAGTCAGTTTTTCCTTACGAATATGTCGATTCCTTAAGTAAATTGGGGGATACTAAATTACAGCATCCAAAAGAGTTTTACAGTGAATTAACATTATCATCTATTAGCCCTGAAGAATATACATTTGCTCATCTTTTGTGGGAACAATTTCAATGTGAGACACTTTTTGATTATTTGGAAGCTTACTTACATCTTGACGTGTTGCTGCTAGCCGATATTTTTGAAAATTTTCGCGCATATTGTACTAAACATTATTCGCTTGAGGTCTCGAACTATTACACGATGGCAGGGGTTAGTTGGGACGCGGCTTTGAGATTTTCCAAGTCACATATTCGACTACTTGCAGACCATGAAATGTATTTAACATTCGAAAATTCCATTAGGGGTGGAGTTTCTTACACCAACCTTCATATGGCAAATGCGAATATACCAGGCACAGAAACATACGACCCTAATAAACCCGAAGCTCATTTATATAATTTAGATTTCAACAGTTTATATAGCGGTTCTTTGTCGGAGAAACTTCCTTATTCTGACTTTGAATGGTTGGATGTTGATAGTGTCGATATCATGAGTCTGGAAATTGACGAAATATATGGATACTTTGCAGTTGTAGACCTTGAATACCCAATGACTATTCATGATGCCACAGCCGAGCTTCCATTTGCACCGGAGCATGTTAAACTCGATAGTAGGTATCTCAGTCCACACATGAAAAGTCTTTGGCGACATTATAATGGTGATAAAATTTTCAATAGCCCAGCAAAAAAATTGATGTTAACCCAATTTGATAAGTATGAGTACGGTGTGCATCTAAAATTATTGCGCTTTTATATTCATCATGGTATGCGCTTGATTAAAGTTCATAAACTTATTAGATTTAAGCAAGGTTACATTTTTAAGGATTTTATTGAATATAACACCCAGCAAAGAAAAATAGCAAGCAATGACTTTTATGATAAGTTTCACAAAGGAACAAATAACGCGCTTTTCGGGAAAAGCATGGAGAATATACGGGACCGTGTCTCATTTCGCTTATGTAATTCAATCGAGAAATGTGACTTATTATTATCCAAGCCGAATCACGAAAATTTAATTATGTTCACTGATTCATTATCAGGTCACGTCCTATCTAAGACTGCGGTTTGTTTGCATAAACCTATTTTTTTAGGCCAAGCTTTATTGGACCTGTCGAAGTTAGATTATTACAGTTTCTTCTACGAGAAATTAAAGCCCCTGGAAGCCGAATTAAATTGTAGTATAAATTTGTTAGGTGGGGACATGGAGTCTTTTTTTTTACAGTGTGTTGGTTTATCCCAGCACCAATTTTTATCTGCGTTACAATCAAAAAAAGTTTTAGACTGTTCAAATTATCCTATTGCACATCCGTTGTATACAGTAGAACAGAAAGGGAAATATAGATATTTAAAGGATGAAGGGAAGTCTATCCCGTTTGACCAGGTTATTTTACTTAGACCAAAATGTTATAGCTTTCGTGGGGGGTCAGTTCCAAAACGTGCCGCTAAAGGCATAGGAAAAATGGTTATAAAAAAGAAACTCTCCCACGAATCATATTTAAAAGTATATAACGAGGTTAGCGAGCATTACGAATACAGTCAAAGGTTTCAATCTAATTTACATAAAATATACACCGTTTCACAAAGAAAAAAATCGCTAACAATGTGGGAAGATAAAAGATACTACACATCGACTAATGAAAGTCTACCTTATGGCCATTATAAAACACATTTGGATCGTAAAGCGCCCGCCCCTAAGCTTTATATACCGCCCATTATAGAATAGCGGATTGCGATGTCTTTTAGTGTTGTCAACAGTAATATAAGTTTGAGGTTGGTTGATGGGTGCATATCATTCGATGTGCTGGCTAAACGAATTCGAAATGGAAAACTCATCTTAAAGCCTTTTCAATATATCGCCAAAATTTGCGGATGGACGTGTCTCTTTTACCCGAGCGGTAAGGTCACTGTACTCGGTAAATCGCCTAAAATAAAAAAAATTATTAAGTATATATATAAGCATACTGATTATAAACTAACTTTTATTTCAATCAATAGCCAAACTTATATTATTAACAATCTAGACATAGACTATAGCAAATTAATGAAAATGGTCGGGTTTCATTTTTTAGATAATTATTATAATGTGGAGGTGAAATATGAGCCGGAGATATTTAATAATATTCTTGTGCAGTTTTATCGTCGGGGTAAAACTAGTTCTAATATCATAACATTTTGCGTTTTTTACACACGAAATGTTGTGTGTATGGCAAGACCCAGGATATTTCGAGTATTTTTTCCAAAGTTTTTGAATTTTATTGGTAATTTAGATAGTCATTTAGGTTGAAATATTTAATATTTAATTTTTTCATTTCTGGTGCCAGTTTTAGGTTTGTCCGGTGGGATCTCGTTAGGTTTTTAAATAAATGTGGATATTAACATTATTCACATTATATATAACGTGTTTTATCGGTAGTCTTAGGTTGTCAAGGGCGTCAATTTCATTTCTGATGTCGGTTTATATTTACATAAATCTAGTCTATCTGTCTATTTGTCGGTCTTTCTGTCAGTCAGTATGTCAAAATTAATTCATTGTTTGCGTTATATAATGTATTTTATTAATTATTGATGTTAGGTTTTAAAGAGTGCCGGTTTCTATAATTGCTCGGTTTTATCGCGTGAAAAACCCCACCCACGCATATAATCGATACTATTTATAACGGTGGTGGTGTTTTATTACTTACAATTATTGTTCTCGTTTATATAAGTTATTAATATATGTAATGAAATCACTCAAAGCTTTAATTAAACAATTTGACGGGGATTTAAAGTTCTTATCTAACGCCTCCCTTAACCGTAGAAAAACCTTCTTACGCGTTGGCGGAACCGACGAACTTATAAGTTTTCTAATTAATATTATTCTAAATGTATTAAATGGTAACGTAAAAATTCCTGAGCAAACAATCGTGAGGTTAAAACGCCATAAAAAAACAATACGCGAGATCGCTAAAAAGCCAAAAGCAGCCAAGTATCCCATTCGAATTTATCGTAAACGATTGGTGCAAAGGGGCGGATTTATAAATCTACTAATCTCTGGTTTAATGAGTTGGCTTAACGCTTATCAGAAAATATCACCCATAATAACGGCTGTAAGAGGCAGAAAATTAGCCCAATCCCGCCGAGGGTATAGACCTAGTACCTCTGGTACACGCGTCAACCGTCAAGTTTCTAGGTTTCCCATCTACTGAGTGGCTACCTATCAACAATGTCCCGAGAGCCGATGATATCACAGGAACCAATCACATCATACGACGCCTCTTTCAAGATGGGTTCGGCCATGATTATTGCGGGTCCAAGTTCTTCCGGAAAAACAGTGCTGGTATCAAAAATTGTAAAAAATAAAAATTTAGTTTTTGATATAACCCCGAAGCGTGTATTATTCTTTTATGGCGCCACCCCACCAGAATTCCCAGGTATAACACATCTATTCAAAGGTTTACTGCAAAAAATTAATTCTATTTTCCGCAAAAATGATCTAATTATTATAGACGACATGTTAAGCGAAAGTAAGAGTGATGAGAGTTTGACAGAAAGCTTCACAAAAACCTGCCATCATACTTCCTGTTTCATTATCTATATAACACAAAATTTCTTCAGTAAAGGGGCGGAAACACGGACTAGAAGTCTAAATGCCCAATATTGTATTTTCACAAAAAATCCCTGCGACGCGAGTCAAATAAGTTATATAGCGCGGCAAGTGTACCCAAAAAATAGCAATTTTATTGTTCAAGCATATAGTGACGCCACACAAAAACCATTCACACACCTTCTCTTAGACTTTCATCAAAAAACGTATGATAGTATAAGAGTTAGGGGTGATATTTTCAACCCATTAGGGCAAACTGTTTATCAACCCACGAACACGAACTCTAACACACCTCACCAACGCCCTGAGGCTCAGTCTATACCGCAGTAGCGACGCCGCGCGAAAACCATTTTCACACCTTGTTTTAGACTTTCACCAAAATTAGGTTATTATCGGTCCATGAACGTGAACTCTAGTATATAGTATTAATATATTAATAATGATATATAACGATGAAAAATAACGAGATTAGCCTCGGAAATTTTAAGAAGTTGTATCTAGTTTCTACTTTATTAACGGATACTTATAATAATAATAATAAGAAAAGCAATAATATAATACAACCGCTAGATGATGTGACAATTTCATCCCAGAAAGCCAAACGATTGTTGAGTTATTTGATGCGATTCTCGCGAGACAGAGTACGGTGGAGTGATAATAATAAACTCTATATAGAAAATAAACTTATACCCGGAGCGAATATTGATCATTTGATTGAATTGCTGACTACAAAAAAAAATAAGAAAAACACCAAAATAATTCCAGGACAAACAACATTTTTGGGGTTATTAAAATGATTAAGGATACCAAAACGATTAATTGGTCGCGGTTGGTTGAAATGGCAAAGGGTCCGTGTGACCCCCTCCAACGCAAAACGCGTCGACGCGTGGAAACAATACGTAGGACTAGAATAAATCGACGTGCGGAAACAAAACGCGGGATAACATTAAAATAGTAGTACATTTTTTGAACGTTTCATATTAAGTATTAACTGTCATTGCAAGTGTTTTCTACCGCGACTCGATACAACCGATGGGGAGAATCGTAGAAAATCGAACAAACAAACGCGACTGGGAAGAATATATTACGATGTTTCAAATGCTGCCGGTTTCACGAGCGTAACCAAACTAGCGAAAGCCGCTAAAGTTACGAGAAATCGCGCAAAGGAGTGGTTGAGCTCCCAACGAACGCATTCCCTACACGCGCCGGCTAGGCGCCATTACCCGACATCAAAAATCTTCACGGGTGGTATTGGCGATCTATACCAAGCGGATTTGTGTGATATGCAACCTTTTAGGGGCGAGAATAATGGCTACGGTTACATACTTACTTGTATTGACTGTTTTAGTCGGAAGGCGTGGGCGTTGGGTCTAAAACGTAAAACCGGGGTCGAAATTAAAAGGGCCCTAGCCACGATATTCGAAGAAAGGAAGCCTAAACGGCTAGCAGTTGATCAAGGAACTGAGTTTGTTAATAAATTGGTGAAAGATTTCTTACAGAACAATAATGTTCATTTTTATACATTAGTTAGCCAATTTAAAGCTAGTATCTGTGAAAGGCTGAATCGCACCCTCAAATCTCGCATGTACAGAATTTTCACGAGGAGACAGAATAGAGAATGGATGAGTATATTGCCAAAAATATTGGTTGCATATAATAATTCAATACATAGAACCATTGGTATGGCACCAAACTCTGTCAATAAAAAGAATGAAACTGACCTAGTAATAGCAATATTTTTAATAAATATATGGGACACGGTAAGTGACGTGGGTTGGGGTCTTCACGCAGCACTATTCGTTTTTAATTTTCATCGTCAATCACAGAAACCTTGCAGGGGTCTCTTTAACGTGTGGGCGGCTGGTAAAACTGGAATAATAATTGGACATAGAGCACATTGGGACCCAACTCTTTCCGTTATATACCAAGCATCTGCCGCCCAACCTATGTGGTTAACACAAAGGCCAGAATCTCTATCCACGCTACGCGCATTAGACAATAATTAAACGCTCTAACGACAATCAAAGCTCTGGGTTCAATTTACTCACATATGTGACCAGTTTTGCAAAAGAAAATAAGGCATATATACGCCGCGAAGCATAGAAAATTAGCCTTACCAAAGTAATTAGTTCTGTTGTAGTTTGCTATATAACATTGGGAATAGCGATACTGACAACACTTTATTATTTTAATTTTAAATTATAAATTAAAATATATTATTAATAAATATTATAATATAATATATAATATTATCAATATGGCTGAAAGCGGTGAACCTGAGAATCCCGAAGCAGAAGACCCCACCCAACAAATACCCGTTTCCGGTAGGGAGCCCCAAACTTACGGCGGGGGGAGTCGCGGGGGTACCATTGAACCCCTTAGAAGGCCTAATACACCGATGGCAACATTGTATAGGCCTATCAATTTTTATCCGGGGATTGGTAGGCCTCTTAGGCCTATTGCCATGGTATTTCCAAATAGGCGGCCCCGAGGGAGAGGTCGTGGCTTATCACCGTGGTTCCCCCCGGATCCGCCGCAAGAAGGGGTAGTCCCTGCGGAGCCGGGTAGAATTGTTGGTGGGGTAGTCCGCCCGACTTGCACCTGCCCTCCAAGAATGGTAGGGCAAACAAGAACGCAGCCTCCCACCCAACATTAATGTAAGTAATAATTTAATTTCAACAATTAATATAATAACAATAAATAATTACCAAAATTCAACAATAGTACCCACACACTAAAGGCTTTGCTCACTCCACGCCGCGCGGGTACCCATATTCTAAGGCTTCGTTCGATTCATTGCTCGTCCTATTTTTTCATCAAATCACTGTATAACAGAGTTATTAGCAATTAAAACTTATGTTGGTGCCGGACAGCGATAAGACAACTCACCGATAGCGCCTATATACCACCACCTACCGAAAATTAATGTAAGTAATAATTTCGGAAATTATTATAATAACAATAATAATCAACAAATTCAACAATAGTTCCTATACATGCTAAAGGCTTTGCTTACTTCGTGCTGCGTGAAGGCTCAGGACATCAGGTTAGCGCGCTATAGCCAGATGCATACCCCTCCAAGTCCAGATAGTTCTCTATACACGGGTGTGGTACCCAATCAATGTATGTATGCCCACCAAGAATAATCGATCAAACTCGCCCCACAACTCATTAATGGTACCCCTATTCTAAGGTTTCGCTCGCTTCATGGCTCGCCCAATTTTGTCATCAAATCATTATATAACCGAGTTATTAGCAATTAAAATTTATGTCGGCGCCGGACGGCGATTAGACAACTCTACGATTGCACCTATATGCTTTCACACACTTCATGGCTCGCCCCTCCGCATATAAGTAGAATAATCATATTAAAAATTAATATTATAAATACTATAACTTTATACTCACTTCGCGGCTCGCCCTCCCCCACAACTAGTTGCTTAGCAATAACTGTAGAATTGTAATATTGGCGGCTGTCGTTAGTTGAATACAATAACCTTACTTCGATGCTATCACTCACTTCATGGCTCGCCCCATAAGTCTGTGTTTATTTACCTTTTTAGTTGTTGTGTCATAACCTTACTTCGATGCTATCACTCACTTCATGGCTCGCCCCATAGGTAGAATAATCAAATTAAAATAATATTATAAATACTATAACCTTAACCCATATGCTAAGTCTTCACTCGCTTCATGGCTCGCCCCATTTTTCATCAAATCACGAAATCATGTTAAAGACTTTATAACAAACGTCTGCAACCCACTTACTATATTGGGTTTTACCTATTGCGGTTCAAGGTCAAACGCCAATCACTCACTTCACGGCTCGCCCCATAAGTCTGTGTTTATTTACCTTTTTTAGTTGTTGCGTCATAACCTTACTTCGATGCTATCACTCACTTCATGGCTCGCCCCATAGGTAGAATAATCAAATTAAAAATAATATTATAAATACTATAACCTTAACCCATATGCTAAGGCTTCACTCGCTTCATGGCTCGCCCCCATTTTTTCATCAAATCACGAAATCATGTTAAAGACTTTTATAACAAACGTCTGCAACCCACTTACTATATTGGGTTTTACCTATTGCGGTTCAAGGTCAAACGCCAACCGGTAGACACGAATTAATTAAATTACTTCCGTCTGCGAACTGGCCTTATACCGCATATGTCACATATACACAGTGGTGACATATGTTACATATGCACAATGGTAACCATAGTAAGTGGGTGGGGCAACACAATGGTAATCATAGTAAGTAGGCGGGGCAAGAGCCGTTCGGCAAATTCTTTAACATGGTAGACTATGGCAGGTGCTGTTTTATTTCAGCTGTTTATCATACTACTCATAATGTAAAAGCTTTTGGGGATATAACTGGCCTTTTCCATTTGTAATCCAGTTTTCCCCCATTCGCTCAAATCCTCTAAACTGTTGCTTCTAGTGGCACAATCCGCCCGCTGGTTGGCTGATTTGCTGTACGTATGGCCTCTTTGTTCTGTTCGATTAACCAATCAGAACAATGATCGACCAAGCAGAGCGATTTAGCCTTGTGTTGGCTATGGGCTGCAAAGGCTAGGGAGGTTTGGCATTTAGACATTCATGGAACTTATAGAAACTGGAACTCTGCCAATGAGAGCTTTTCCTCCTTGTGTTGAAAGCTACCTGCAACAGCTCACAGGGTTCAGTGTGTTGGTTTTCCTGATGCCATGAACATCGGCTATGGAATTATTCTGTTTTATTCCAACATTAGAACGGCTTTAATTATAAGAACACATAACTGTTACCGGTACAGCGGTACGAGACACTAAGAACACATAACGGTACGGTACGTATTGCACATTATTTACTGCTATTTGCTGTTTGTTATTAAATGTATCATTCGTTTACATATTGTTATTTGGAGAATAACGATAAACGATCAGAAACCCCGATCTTCTTGATACACTAAGGTTAGAGAGACCGGCTACATATAGCAATTGCGACTTATATTATCATGGTTTGTAGTGAATTGAATGCTATTTTATAGGCCCTACAAATGTCGGTTGCTATTCTCTTTATATATGATTAAAATCAGTGACTATCGGCAATTCAGTGTGCAGCGGTGTGCAATAGTCTGTATGTGCTTGTCCGCGTAACAAAGCATCTCCTAAAGAATGCGCCTTATGTGTAACTTATAATCCATTCCGTTGTGTTTAGTGTAAGCCATAGCTCTGTTTATATAGATAGAGCGCCACGTCCTAAAGGAACTGCTAATATTTCCCGAAAGTGAATAATATTTGTCAGAGATTATATATTAACGATCAATCGAATAGTACGGTAGGCCTGCACCGCAATCAAATTAAAGCATCCGAATCCAGTCTCCCGGGTATATCCAGCGGGTGAATGGTCGCGCATAGACTGGCTTCGGCTAATGTTGGATTTATTTGTGTCAAATACTTGTCATAGGCTAAAGTCGATTTATAACCTAGAAGACATATAGATTTGGCGGGTTAAACTGCCAAAGGTCTTAAAAGCGCGAACAGTAACAGTTATTGCTTCTTGATTGCGGCGTAAGCAATCAAGTTGATAGTACCGGTCGACCGGTAACCAGTAGGCCTGACTGCCTGATCATCCGGACCGGTACTTACTTACAGTACGGGTACAGCAGTACTATTTCGATTGTGATATTGTATATTGTAGGCTGCTAGGGGATTAGGGATTGATCACCCCTCATTCCTTTGTATAGTTTACTTATTTCTGTCGGTTTTATTTATTTGTAGGTTAAGATTGAGCAGAAGACGTGTAAGCCTGCTCAGATTGTACAGATAATTTGTAGGCTGGATAGTTGTCTGACTGTTGTGAAGTCTGAACGGATTGCAGTGTGTGTAGAGCATCTGTCCGATAAAGTGCTAGTTAGGAACGTAGGGGCTTCAAGTGCTGTGAGGTAAACCCCCTTTGAAAGAATAAGTCGTACTACTAGGTTAGAACGCATACTAACTAATCATTTCGGAGTCTGCATATACTGTAGTTTATTTAGGCTTGATAGTAGTCTGCCAGCGTTTGGTCTGTACTTTGTTTGTGTAGTCTGTACAGGTAGCGTATAATTCTTATTTAGATAATTTGTAGGCTGGATAGTTGTCTGGCTGTTGTTAGGTCTGAGGAAATTTCGGTGTGTGTAGAGTGTATGTCCGATAAAGTGCCAGTTGGGAACGTAGGGGCTTCCAGTGCTGTGAGGTAAACCCCCTCTGAAAGAATAAGTCGTACTACTAGGTTAGAACGCATACTAACTAACCATTTCGGAGTCTGCACATACCGTAGTTTGTTTAGGCTTGATAGTACTCTGTCAGTATTTGGTCTGCATTTTGTTTGAGTAGTCTGTACGCGTAGCTTAATATTTATTATTCAGAGTTTATGCGATTATTCGCAACATTCATATCCCCAAGTTTATCCCTACAGTAATTGTGCTTGTTATACATACCGTTATAGTTAAACTAACCCCGGTACTACATCAGGGCTGCTTGGCGTAGGTAAAGACTGGAGATTTTATGCTTTGGTCACTCCGGCAGATACCGTGGTTCTTTTAGCTGTTCAAGTATTTTTAACTACTGATTATTTGTTGTACAAGTACTTGTACATAATTTAGGGTTTAGTGTACAGTGCTTTCCGAAGGTAATTAGCGTGTAGGCAGTATATTTGTGTTGTAAAGTGGTTAATTGGCACGTTGGTTCTGGTAGACCGCGGTAATTAACTTCTGGGTAGGAACACTCCGTGATACATAACGTAGTACTTATAGCGATACGGCTATAAGTCGTCAGATGGTGGTATTTTCCTATCTGGACAACGCAGTATATTTACTACTGTTTATTATTTTCAAATACCATAGTACTCTGTCCGTTGTAATAACCAGATATTCTAACCCTTTGTTAGGCTGGTTAGTAGACTTCTTGTAAAATTACCCTAAAAATTCGTATTTGTGTATTTGTAATTTTTTTGTGTTTATTTAGAGATTGTAATCTCAACCCGAATTGTACGTAATTTGTAGTATTAAGTAACTTAGGTAAATTAGAATTATTTGTTTTAGTGTCCAACAAGTAACACTCCACTGAGAGCGCACAGCTTCTGTGTAGTGACTCCCCCAGAAATAATAACATTTATTTCAAATATTGACAAAAACCTATTAAACGGGTATATATATATTATAAATCAACTCAAACGATTTATAAATAGTAGGCCTGCCATACAACAACTAGGTCTCAATATCAGTTGGACTACTGCTCAAATAACGGTAATAAAGTAAGTTAAAGTAACCAAGTAACCCTTAAAATTCAGAAATTCAATTATTTAATATAATTGACATACCGGTATTTACCATAGGCTTATTATATTTATTTCTATAAATTTAGGCTGAAATCATACCGGTATTCTGTGACAAACCTAGTCTGTAATAATACTTATATATATTGTAAGTGTATACCGGTATTCTGATACATTGTATATATATCACGTTACACTGAGTAACGGTATCGGTAATTAATTACTAGGCTAACAGTTGATACTGAATTACTAGACTTGCTTTAACTGTAATATAGCAGTAGGCATTCAACTGTACAATCAAATATGTCTGACACAAAACGGGCACTGTCAGATAGTCTTTTGGAAGGTGTTAGAATGAGTCTTAGACTTAGACAGTGTCTTGAAAGGAAGGTGGCAGAGGCAATGGCAACAGCAGAAGCGGAAAGAAAGGCGGCAGAGGCAATGGCAACAGCAGAAGCGGAAAGAAAGGCGGCAGAGGCAATGGCAACAGTAGAAGCGGAAAGAAAGATAGAGACACCTGTAATCCCAGAACCTGCCTATAAATTCCCTTTGCACAGTACTAATCTACCTGTGCCCAGTAGGACTGTTCCCGAGTCCAAACCCGTCCTGGACGCCGAGCGAGATAAATTAGTCAATTTACAAAAGGGTATACCACCACCCCCTGTAACAATGTGTCAACCCGTTAGGTCTGAAGTATCTCATGCGCAAGGTGTGGAGCCTACACGCATCTATACTGCTAGTGAAGTAGAAACTCCTATAGTAAACCCTATTCAGGGTAATTATAAACCTGTTGATAATGATATTCCATATAGACCTGATCATAATCCGAGAAATTTATATACCGATAATTCTATATTCAATAATACGATGGCTCAAGAAAGTTTTACGCGTCAAATGGCTAGAACCGAAGCCCGTCAAGCGGTAAAGGTTGGAGAGATCGTCAAGTTCAATGGAGATGAGATGAAATGGTTACCTTTTAATGAATATTACAAAGATAACATACAGAACTCTGTGCTATCTAACGGAGAGAAACTCAGATACTTCATCGAATGCTTGGAAGGACCTCCCAAGTTAATGGCGTTAAAATTTATTGGACATCCAGATGGATTAAGACAAGTTTGGGATACTCTAAACTTCAGGTATGGTAATAGGAATAACATAGCTGGGTATTTGTATGCAAAGTTGGTAGCGCCCCGAAAGTTTATTAGCAGCGGGATTATAGAGTTTTCCGATGAGATTCAGGAGATCTGCCGACAATTAGATTGGCTAGGTAAGTCTCATGAGTATCAGAGTGCTATGGTTATTAGAGCAGTGACTTCTACTTTACCGAAGGGTGGAGTAGGTACACGTTGGGACAAGAAAGTGTTATATATGATGGAACAACAACAACGAGACCCTACCATGGCTGATCTCATGTCATTCTTGGACGGCGAAGTGAAATTACAGCTCATAAAGCAGTCCAGAGAGAAGACATCGGAAAGTAAGGTAAGTGAGAAACCCGTTTCTAGAAGAAAAGTAACACCAGTGTGTTATATAGACGATGGCGAAAGCCAACTCTCTCAGGGAGAGGACAGCGGGAAAGACACTGAAAGATCTTACTATGACCACAAAGCGACTAAGGACGTAAGTAAATTCAAGTCTCGAACCAATGACAGGAGAGAACAGGTAAGAAAAACTCCTCCTACGTCTCCTAAGAGAATTCAAGTAAGAAAGCCCGAAGAAAGAACGAGTGTGCACAACATTACTCAAAGTAAGGTAAGTAACATCAAACCAAAATGTGTGCTGTGCGACGGGCCCCACCGTTTGAATATGTGTGATAAATTCCTAAAGAAATCATTAAAGGATAGACGTGAAGTCATGTGGGATAAGCGGTTGTGTTATAATTGCCTCAGACGAGGACACCAACGGCGAACCTGTTACTCCGACTCAAGGTGTGCAAAGTGCGGCGCAAAACATCATATCTTGTTGCACACGGAATTCGAACGAAACAGCCCGAGTCAGGTAAGTGAGTCCGAACTACATGTCCAATTCAGTTATGTGAACGACACTGACCAATATTCTGAGATGGAAGGATTCTATACGGATGAATTCTCCGACGAAAACGAATCCTGTTACCTGACAAATACCGCAGTGTATCGAGCACTTACGTATGAAAAGGACACCGACAGCGAGCTCACCCTAACTACTTCTGACAGACAACCATCTTGGAAAGCACCAACTTCCAATGTAGGAATCCGAGAATTTCCTGTAGTACAGTTAAGGGTCCACGGACCTACAAGGAGTTGTATAGTGAACGCCCTCCTTGACTCCGGTAGCACAGGAACATTCATCGACAAAGAACTAGCCGAAGACATCTTTGCTGGACAACCCAAGTTCCGAACTAAGCTAAACATGTCAGGAATTATGCAGGTTTGGAAATCTACCGTAATAGTGGATTATTATGTAGGCGCGTTGTCCACCCCCCAGGATGAACTGGGAGAACACAGCATAAGGTCAGTAAAAATGGTAGCGATAAAGAACTTCGCGACCAGCCAAGTGGAACCTTATAACTGGGATGAGGACGATTTCACCCAGCAGCTTGAAATACCTAGATTCAACACCGATTACCCTGGAGTCCAAATACTCATCGGTCAAAATGCGCATGAAGCGCTCGAGACATTGGAGAAACGGCCTGCTCAACCGCAACCACTACAAGTCTATGCGGGAAGAACTAGAGTAGGTTGGTACTTTACTGGCCCTTCTCGTAGAACTCTTATGGAAAGATTACCAAAAGAACAGGTATATCCATTAAGTGAACGGGAAGTGGAGAGCAGTGAAGTTGACGACCCAACTGAGGGAACACCATACTCCTCAGATAATGACGACATCAACTCCAATGTAGATCAATGGAGACATTGCCCCGAGACGATCAATCTAGCCGACATCGCTTCCAGGGGAGCAACTCCACAAGAACTGGTAGATACTCCAGACCGGTTAGATGGACCCGACTTCCTAAGTAAAGAAGAGGAATGGCCTCCTCATCTTACCCCGGTGAAGATTAGACAGGCCAAGGGAGCGGAGAAAGTGACACAACCACTCAATCGCCCAGCTGGTCGTTTATGTTTACTGGAAAGAGACCGAAAACTGTCCGGAAACTATGGAAGGCAAGATACTCTTCCCACGACCACCTCCCTAATCCAACAAATATCTAGGGACTCCATAACGTAACAACATACGGAGTGGGTGTTTGACTATATTATTTTATATTTATTTTTATTATTTTATATTATGTATGTATTATTATGTAATTTTATTATAATCGTTTTCTTTAATTTTATTTAGTAGAATGTTATTTTAGCAATTGTTTGGTAGATTAGTGCAATATATTAGTGTTTATTACTTAATTACTTATATTATATTTAGTGCGACGGCGAGAAATAATTCTTTTTCTCTTTCCTTACTGTCCGTATCATATTATAAATACGTGACTACAGTAAGATGAAATATCCGTACTTATTAAAGTACAATAAAGCCACTACTATATTTAAGTATTATTGGTAGGCAGAGTATTAGGAATGCAAAGTTCAGATCCTCGTGTCTCGGCTAAACCAAGCTCTGGGTAGACCTTGGAAACGACTTGCCTCACTCCCTTTAAACAGTAGCGTAAAACGCAAAATAAATCTGTTAAACCCTTTGACCATCTGCAATTCTAGTCGATTAAGATATCGCGGCACCCACCGATATACTTGAAAGACAAAATTCTAGAATCAGTGGTTAATGTCCCCAGACTTGTTCTGGAATAAACTGGTGCCCATCCTAAATATTAATTATTAATATTTATAAAATCTGTCAAATTTAAGATCCTTTAAAATTCTAGTCTATTAAGATATCGTAGCACTTACCGATATTCTTAAAAAGATCAATTCCTAGAATCAAGGATCCCAGTCCACAGACTTGTTCTGGAATAAAATTGTGTCTATTTAATATTAAATAATAAAATTACGGGAATAAATTTAAATTCATCTTTTAATGAATTTGATAAATTGTTATTTTATACAATTTATAATATTCCCAAAATTCCATTAATTAATAGATCATGGGAGCGGAGATTCACCTCTTAAGTGTATTAGTGTGCGAGAATCTCCAATATAGAGTCAATAGCCGATAAAATTCATAAAATCATATATAAAGATGATATTGACCATCAAAGACTTACTATTAAATAGCATCCCAGATCTGTATGCATGAGAATTACCCTAATTCTACCGCTAGCTTTCCATAATGTCACCATAGCAACAAGAAGCGAGTTAACAGAACAATAAAAGGCTTGCTCATTGAATAGCATACGGAATAAATAACACACCGCTAGTATCCAAGGATACATAATAACAACGTGACATTCTGGAAGGCACTTGACTAACGGACAAATGACCCGAATGTGTGATAGAATGTGTACAATTTGTGACAGTTACATGGAATTTGTGCGTTTGTAGGTGAATGTTACTACTAAGGTGTGTTTACAGTAGCGAGTCGCAATTGTGAAAGTAACCCTAACTCTCCAGTAAGAACCTGAAGTACATCTAAGCCTTTGGGACGGACAGTGGAGTGACTTGTGCCAGTTATCGTTGTCGTTGTGTAGCTACATCGTTGGCGAAAGCACAGCGACGACGGTATATCGGCACTGAGGATCTTACACTGTCCGGGGGCAGAGAGGGGTAGGCAGCGACGCCCGCTCGCCTAAATATAAACTCATTATAATATGGATAAACTTATATAGCAGATATGATTGAGTTGATAGAAGATGATCTTGGTATCAGGGAGCGATATACTCTACCTTTACAAGCGTTTGTTGATAGCTTGATACGCGGCGACGCTGGTCCAACTACTACGGAGGATGATGGTCGTTATATTTAACCGCCAATGTCCCGGAAGCAACTTGCGCATGGGTTGGACTGTAGAAAATTCACCGCTCGCTATACGCATCGTAATGGTACGTATATGGACTTCTTAACTACTGGTCATCCTATCGACCTACACGATACGAACGATATAGACCCCAAAAGGGAAATGGTTTTATTTAAATATCATACCCAGCGGAAGCGGAACGATAAACTGAGACTCGAACACGAAAATTCTATTCGAAACCGACTCGAAAGTGCAGATGTTGAAGAGCCGGATAAACGCAGCGACTTCACCAAATACCTGGAATTCTTGAGAGAAACCTATCTCGATATTATCAGTCAACAGAATCTAGAAACTCGATATCCTCAAGGTATACATCATGACCGCATGGTAGAACTCAAACGGCTCTATTCCACTATGATGTATCTTACCGCTGATCGACCGCTGCCTGTTGCACCGGATAGCTTCGAACGGATGGAGGAGTATTGTGAACTGGAGAAAGATCACTCGAGTTTCCCCTACAAGACGTGCGTCTTTGGTGTTGTTGCGATGGATGCCCTAGACCCAACTAACAAACGGAAAGACCTAAACATCCGTGGAGACGTTGTATTAAACACGGTTTTACTCGCTATACTTACGGGAGTTTCGAGCGAAATTTGTTTGACGTACCACCTACGCTCGTTCGACTCAGACGATCCTTAAATAAACCAATGATCAGAGTTCCGGAATACTCGATCAGACCTCCTCATTCCCTAGTGAGACCTCAGACTCTTGATCCTATTAGTATGACGGATCCTCCCGAGCTGTACTCACTGTTCAAAGATCTAGTGTTACCTGAACAATTAGTCGGTGGCACCCCGGTTGTGGGCTTCCTAGATATTAGCCCATCTTACTTAGCCGTATTGGGACGTGGACACCTAATATCGCCATTCAACCGTATAGTCGTCCCAGTTTAACGCGATACAACCCTTCATCAAGGTGGAGGAGAGCGTTGTACGAAACGAGTTAAACGCTATTCTACAAAGATCAGAAAGGAAACCTGCGTTTGTTCAGATAAACGTAAGTTGTAATAGCAAGTCCAAGCGATAAACGAATTGGCTTTATCTCAGTTCGATTGGGAAATCCAGAATCTCTAAGAAGATATCGAACTTAGACAACCCTATCCTCTGCGAGAGTTTTGGACGAACGTATCCAACGACAAGCGGAGGAAAATCAGCTCGAGGAGAAGCATATCGAAATGGACGAGACACCGACCATAACCTTAAACCTTCTGATGCAATTGTATTGCACCCTTCACCCAGGAGTTATAGCCCTCCTAGTAAAGTGGCTCGCCCCAAAGAGAAAAGGACTCTTGCTAGCCTCAAGAAACTGCGTAAACGCCGTCCGCGCAAGAAAGACTAACTGTTTAGAGTATTTTTATATTTTAGAAACTGTGATTTTTTATATTTTATATAATTAAATCCCATTTTCTGGGAGCGGTGTAAAAGCTTTTGGGGATATAACTGGCCTTTTCCATTTGTAATCCAGTTTTCCCCCATTCGCTCAAATCCTCTAAACTGTTGCTTCTAGTGGCACAATCCGCCCGCTGGTTGGCTGATTTGCTGTACGTATGGCCTCTTTGTTCTGTTCGATTAACCAATCAGAACAATGATCGACCAAGCATAGCGATTTAGCCTTGTGTTGGCTATGGGCTGCAAAGGCTAGGGAGGTTTGGCATTTAGACATTCATGGAACTTATAGAAACTGGAACTCTGCCAATGAGAGCTTTTCCTCCTTGTGTTGAAAGCTACCTGCAACAGCTCACAGGGTTCAGTGTGTTGGTATTCCTGATGCCATGAACATCGGCTATGGAATTATTCTGTTTTATTCCAACATTAGAACGGCTTTAATTATAAGAACACATAACTGTTACCGGTACAGCGGTACGAGACACTAAGAACACATAACGGTACGGTACGTATTGCACATTATTTACTGCTATTTGCTGTTTGTTATTAAATGTATCATTCGTTTACATATTGTTATTTGGAGAATAACGATAAACGATCAGAAACCCCGATCTTCTTGATACACTAAGGTTAGAGAGACCGGCTACATATAGCAATTGCGACTTATATTATCGTGGTTTGTAGTGAATTGAATGCTATTTTATAGGCCCTACAAATGTCGGTTGCTATTCTCTTTATATATGATTAAAATCAGTGACTATCGGCAATTCAGTGTGCAGCGGTGTGCAATAGTCTGTATGTGCTTGTCCGCGTAACAAAGCATCTCCTAAAGAATGCGCCTTATGTGTAACTTATAATCCATTCCGTTGTGTTTAGTGTAAGCCATAGCTCTGTTTATATAGATAGAGCGCCACGTCCTAAAGGAACTGCTAATATTTCCCGAAAGTGAATAATATTTGTCAGAGATTATATATTAACGATCAATCGAATAGTACGGTAGGCCTGCACCGCAATCAAATTAAAGCATCCGAATCCAGTCTCCCGGGTATATCCAGCGGGTGAATGGTCGCGCATAGACTGGCTTCGGCTAATGTTGGATTTATTTGTGTCAAATACTTGTCATAGGCTAAAGTCGATTTATAACCTAGAAGACATATAGATTTGGCGGGTTAAACTGCCAAAGGTCTTAAAAGCGCGAACACATAATGATAAGGCTAGGCATGACCACATACTGGAAGCCTTCCAGACTGACTTCCCCAACATTAGGGAAACTTTGCCCAGAGATATCCTCCTCCTTGGAGCTCCAATAGGCAAGGCAGCTATCGAATCCTCATTGAACGATAAGCTTGCAAACCTCACTCTGTTCCAGTCCAGACTTAAGCTCCTGTGCAACCATGATGCGTTCTTCTTGCTAAAGAACTGTTTGGCAATCCCTAAGCTGGTCTACTTGCTCCGCACAACACCATCTTTTGCATTCCCTGATGTTCTACGCCGTATTGACAACTGCATTAAAGACACCTTAATAGAATGATGTTACCAATTCCGAGCTTACTCCGTCTATATTCAAGCAGGCTTGCCTACCAGCTCGATATGGAGGACTTGGGATACCACCAATCTCAGTCATTGCTCCATGTGCATTCCTGTCTTCCACATTAAAGAACTGCACACTACGCACAGCTATCTTTGACATCGGCGATGCTCCTCCACTCCCAGAGCGAGCACAGGCATTAAAACTCTGGCGCGATTATTCATTGACAAATGAAATTCCCACAAACCCCTCAAGACAACGTAACTGGCTAGAGCCTATTTAGCAAACCCAATTTGAGGAGCTCATTCACAGTTCCGATAATTTAGCTGTTGCCCATCTGAAAGGCTGCCGAGCACCAGGATCAGGGGACTGGCTTAATGCTCTGCCATCATCAACTCTTAGTCTCTTCGGCTTCGTCTCTCAGACAAGCAGTTTGGAATTGCAGTCTCTCTCCGTCTAGGTGCACCTGTATGCTCCCAGCACATATGCGTGTGCGGCACCTTAGTTGATGAGACTGCAAACCATGCTCTTGTCTGCAAACACACCAAGAGCCGAAATGGTCGCCACCGCCTTTGCAACAACGCAATCTACCATGGGCTAATCGCTGCAGAGATGCCTTCAACCCTGGAGCCAATAGGATTATGTAGCTCATCCTGCAAACGCCCAGTTGGTTCAGCAGTTGGTTCTACATTGCTGCCTTGGAATAGAGGGAAGCCGCTAATGTGGGACTTCACATGTACACACAGATTGGCTGCCTCTTACTCATCTTCTGCTGGACTAGATGGAGCTTCAGTTGCAGACCTGGCAGAGGCTAGAAAGCTCGATAAATACAAGGAGCTATCTAATAGTTATATTGTGCAACCAGTTGCTTTTGAAACCCTGGGTGGTATTGGCCCATGCTCCTTGGCATTTCTCCGAGAGGTTGGTAGACGCATTGAGAGTAGCACAGGAAACAAACGTGCCACTGAATTTCTCCATCAACGAATTGCGATCTGTGTTCAGATCGGCAATGCCTCCTGCGTGACAGAATCTTTCGGTTTGGGTGAAATGGAGGGGTACAGGGAGAGACAGGGGAGACACCTCTTGAGGTTCCACCTTGGTGTAGTGGTTGCATTGAATTCAGATCTCCTGTAGGTCGTGGGTTCGATCCTCACATGGGCCAGGGCAGTTTTCGTTTCGGCACGAATGCTTTAAAGGGACCAGCCAGGGCGTATCTCTGCCTTGCATCCTTAAGTGGTAGCTAAATGAGTACTAGAGTTTCCTCTGGGGAGTAACGTTCTGGGGGGACCGCACTGGAAATAAGTCGTCAGACTTTGCGCGTAATCCCTGGCCTAGCGGCCGAAGAAAATTTACTTTTACTTTACTTTTTTACCTCTAGACCAGACTGCTGATTTACCCTAAACGCCGTTGCTCTACTTGTTTTTCTTCAGTTTTTCCTAAATTGTAGTAGTCCTATTATGTTGTTGTTTTCTTTTTAATGATATAGTGAACATACTGTATGCTTTAGTTTGTCAAAATATGTTGTTTTATCAGTTTTATCAGTTCTATAGTTTGTCAAAATTTATTATTGCTTTATTGGTTCTATAGTTTCTCCTAAATTGTTGTAGTCCTATTCTGTTATTATTTTCTTTTTAATGGTACAATAGTGTTTTACTGTGATAATATAATTATTTTACTATATTTAATTAAATAAATTAAATAAATTATTTATGATTAATTAATATATTTATAAAATGAATTATAACTCAAATGAAAACAATAAAGCCCAGAATACTTGTACTACTGGAATACTACTGACCTACTGACCGGCCTACTGACTGCTGTACAGCTTACCGTAGTCTATGAATATAATATAAATTGATCCGAACAATGTCGCAGAGATCGCAGCGCTGCTGTAATTGCGCGGCGGCTGCCTGCGCCTCTTCAAGTCGGTGTGGATGCGCCCGACAAGGGCAGCCTTGTGTCACCTGTACACCGCTGGTTTCGGGCAAGTGTAAAAATCAGGCCGCAGCAAGATCTAGCCCAAGTCCGGTCCCCGACCCCGACCTGGATGCTACGCTGGTAGCACTTCCGCCAACTCCACCACCTATCGATTCAGACGATCTGGATGCAACATTGGTAGCCGCTCCTTCTCCACGACACTCTAGCACTGGGAACACAGTACATGGAGTCTTCTCATCGGCGCCCCCAAACCCCCCCCTCACCCAGACTCGGCCCACCCTCTCGACGTCAGATGTGCTGGAAGCAGCCTACGGCGGCGTCTGGCTCAACTGTCCCGGGTCTTCCACTGACCCCCAGTGGGAATCCCGCCACGCCCGACTCACCCAACTCCCGAGCAGGCGTTACATAGTTCCAGGCGGTAATGTGGGTCGAAAGGTCGTTGATGTCCTCACACAGGAACTTGACTACCTTATACTAGGTGTGTACCCGTCAGAGCGCCCCCTCTGTTTTGTAGCTGTTGTTTTTCAGCGTGACCCGGATGTGGTGAAGAGTCCGGATGTCAGGAGGACAATCCTTCGACGGGTCGAGATGTGGGAACGGGGCGAATATGATCCGCTCCTAGCAGAGACTGAGCGCTGCAATGCCAAGTTCCCAACAGGACGCCGACCATCATCGTCGAACAACGACAGCGCGCGGATCTTCAACCGCAAGGTCCTAGCAGGAATGAACCGGTCCGCGATCCGGTCGGTGACAGATCGGGAATGCGGCGGGGTTCTCGACCCCAATGCCCAGGCCGAGGGCCAGCCCCCCGGTGTCACCGTGAGGGACATCCTCCAGCAAAAACATCCTAGTCAGCTGCCCGTTTCCGCCGACTCTCTAGAACCTTGTCCCGACCTTCCTCCTCTAGAGGGGGTCGATATCACAGCGCAGTCGGTCCTGCGGATTGCTAGGACCCTCAGTGGTAGTGCCGGCCCAGTCGGTGGGGATGCCGAGCTTTGGTGCGCCCTTTTGTCTCGGTACGAGGCGCACAGTACCCGCCTACGAGTAGCGGTCGCAAGTCTGGCACGCCGCTTGACCAACTCCATTGTTCCTTGGGGCGAGATCAGAGCTCTACGCGCCTGCAGGCTCATCGCACTAGACAAAAAGCCGGGCGTCAGGCCCATCGGCATCGGCGAAGTGTTGTACCGCCTCCTCTCCAACTGCGTCACTTCTGCTACGAAGGCCGACCTTGGTCTTCAGTGCGGTGCCGACCAGCTATGCGCCGGGTTAAAGGCCGGCATCGAGGGTGGAGTTCACGCGATGTCTGCCATTTTCGGAGAGGAAGGAACACAGGCGATGCTTCTCGTCGACGCTAGCAATGCGTTTAATTCCATTAGCCGGCCAGTTTCACTTTGGAACTGCAGGGTCCTCTGGCACCGCGCATCAAGGTTTGTATTTAACGCCTATAACGGCCATGCAGCCCTCTACCTCCATGGCTGCCACGATCCTATCTGGAGTCAGGAAGGCTGGACTCAGGGCGACCCGGTAGCCATGCTGGGTTATGGCTGCGGTACTCTGCCGATGGTTAGGAAGCTGCGCAATCTAGACTCCTGTGATATTCCACCAGGATATCTGAGGAACCACGAGGTGGACCAATCACCTGTTAGACTCGCCACGGCTCCACTGCCACCCGTAGCCTTACCTGCCACGGTCCCACTGCCACCTGGACCCGCCACGGTTCCACTGCCACCTGGACCCGCCACGGTTCCACTGCCACCCGCACCCGCCACGGTTCCACTGCCACCTGGACCTGCCACGGTTCCACTGCCACCCGGACCCGCCACGGTTCCACTGCCACCTGGACCTGCCACGGTTCCACTGCCACCTGGACCTGCCACGGTTCCACTGCCACCTGGACCCGCCACGGTTCCACTACCACCCGCTCCTGCCACGGTTCCACAGCCACCCGCACCCACAACGGTTCCACTACCACTCGCACCTACCATGGTTCCACTGCCACCCGCACCCGCCACGGTTCCACTGCCACCTGGACCCGCCACGGTTCCACTGCCACCCGCACCCGCCACGGTTCCACCGCCACCTGGACCTGCCACGGTTCCACTGCCACCTGGACCCGCCACGGTTCCACTACCACCCGCTCCTGCCACGGTTCCACAGCCACCCGCACCCACAACGGTTCCACTGCCACTCGCACCTGCCATGGTTCCACTGCCACCCGCACCTGCCACGGTTCCACTGCCACCCGCACCCGCCACAGTTCCACTGCCACCCGGACCAGCCACGGTTCCACTGCCACCCGCAACCGCACCTGCCACGGTTCCACTGCCACCTGGATCCACTACGGTTCCACATCCAACCCAACCCCCAGCCCACCACAGCCCACCCCAGCGGCAGTGTTGGTACGCCGATGACGCGTCTAACGTCGGGACATTGGCAGGCATCAACCATTGGTGGACCGAGCTTCAACTCTTGGGCCCACGGATAGGGTACAACCCAGAACCCACGAAGAGTATACTTGTGGTCAAGCCAGAGTTTAAAGCAGAGGCTGAGGCACTCTTCGGCGGCAGTGGTGTACAAATAGTCTCAGGGCAGAGGTTCCTTGGCGGCTTCATAGGCGATGAGACGGACCGGAGGAAGTATGTGGCTGACAAGGTGACAGGTTGGGTGGGCAGCATCAGGAAATTGTCTGTTGTCGCTAAAGAATACCCGCAGACGGCCCACACCGGGATGACTCGCTGCATCCAAGCGGAGTGGGACTATCTGCTCAGGGTCATTCCCACAACAGACGAGGACCTCGCACCCATCCATAATGCGCTGATCCACGATTTCGTCCCGGCCTTATTCGGGACACCTCGGGGATCAGTCGAAGAGGATCTTGTCCTCCTCCCAGCACGCCATGGGGGGATAGGCCTCAGAGATCCTCAGATGCGACGAACCCCCGCACGGACAGCATCCACGGACGGCACCTCTTTAGTTTCTGAGGCGATACAGTCCGGCCGGCCCCTTCACATAGCAAACCACATCTCGCGCCTCAAGCAGGTCCTGAAGGAGTCGCGAGAAGAGCAGGACACATTATACAAGGCGAGGCAGCAGTCAGCTTTGGCTGACTTGCCAGCTGATCGTCGGAGAACTGTCACCCGAACTGTGACAAACAAGACTGGGGGGTGGTTGACGGCCCAGCCGTCGGTGTTGGATCACACCGACCTCACCCCTGACGAGTTCCGCGACTCCCTGGCCCTCCGGTACGGCCTCGTTCCGCCGGATCTACCAGCAAGGTGCGAGGGCTGTGGAGAATCGTTCTCCACATCCCACGCCCTCTCCTGCAAGTCTGGCGGCCTCATAGTGAAGCGACACAATGAGGTTCGGGAGGTCTTCGGCGACCTCATGGCCTCAGTTGTTGGGCCATCCTCAGTGGAGCGGGAGGTAACCCTGTCCCGGGGTCACCTGGACAGAGAGGGTCGGGAGGTTGGGGGAGTCCGGGCAGACTTGGTCGTTCGGGGGGTCTGGGAAAACCAACGTGTGGCGTCGTTCGACATTGCGATCATCAACGCTGACGCCACCACGTATTCCCGGGCTAACCGTTCGATTGAGTCTCTCCTGGACGAACGGTGTCGGTACAAGAAGAACCACTACCGCACCGTCTGCGAAGACCGGAGGATGGCATTCACCCCTCTGGTCGGCACCACCGATGGAATCTGGTGCACCGAGGCCCAGATCCTCATCCGCCACCTCGCCGAGTCACTCGTGGCAAGGCGGGATGGTATGCGGGAGAGGGGCCTCGCGTGTGTGTTGGGGGGTGTCCGTCGGCGGCTCCAGTTCGCTCTCCTCCGGTCTAGCTCCCTCTGCCTCCGAGGCGGTCGTCGCCCATGGCGATGCTTGGGATTCGGCGACGGTGCGGGATTGCGCGGCTACGACCTTGCTGGGCAGTATTAGATCCATAAGTCAATCTGTTTTTACATTATTTACATTATTTAAATTATGTGTGTGGGTGAAGGGTTATATATTATTATTGGTATATAATAATTATTTTATTGTTTATGCGAATTATAATATGTTTAGCAATATCGTTTCTGGATTAAAATAATATAAAATCAATGTAAAATAATTTAAATTCAATGTAAAATAATGTAAAAAATCAATGTAAAATATTGTAATGATCTTACAATAATGGTCATTTTATAAGCAGATTGTAATAAGCAAATTGGAAAAACCACCCGCTAAGGCCCGTGCTCCACTGGTAAGTCTTATAGTCTTAGTCAGAATAAATTATGGAACACATTGGTTTCAATACGTTACGACCTAAAAGTCAGAAGTGATTATGTCCCATGTTCCATCTTTTGACACATGACTCGTGTTATATCCGCCAAGAGACCTGCGATTGCTTACTTTGGTTATAAATATGCTGTAAATGTGAGATGCATCTTATATTTTTTATCAAATGACTTAAGACTCGTGTTACCTATGGAGCAAGGAGGCATTCATTTTGACATTCTGACCAGTGTGGCACGGGCCTATTGATGCATTTCGTGGTGTAACATATGGTGGGACCATTTTAGTTTGATTACCAGGTGAAATGTTTTTGGAAATGTGTTACATATACCCATCAAGACTGCATTCACTTTAATAAACTGAACAGGGTGGCTGTGAATTTTCCCTCATTAGTTAGGTTACTTAGGTTCCACCTTGGCTTGGTGTAGTGGTTGCATTGAATTCCAATCTATCTGGAGGTCGTGGATTCGATCCCAGCATATGGGCCAAGGCAGTTTTCGATTCAGCACGAATGGTTTGAAGGGGCATCTATGCCTTGCATCCTTAAATGTTCGCTCTAACGGTCGAAGAAAACTTTATTTCTATACTTTTTTTTACAAGTGTTGAAAAGTATCTTAAACTAATTGGTAATAACCGGAACGGAACCGGAATTGTGGCCGGAACGGAATTCCGGGAAATCCCTATTCATCATCATCATCACACGTTTTTAGGAATTGCAATTTTTTATTAATTAATTTTGTTTTTTTTAATTGGCCTAACTTGTTCAATCACGGGGGGGGGGGGGGGGGGTGGGGGTGTGAATGGAGAAACGTTTGAAAAAACAATTAAATTAGTAACTACAGAGCTAGTAATACAAAAAGTTGTGTCTGGCCTCTTATCATAAGACTTTAATTATTAATATTATAAGGTAATAATAATTCGAGGATAGCATTATTTTATTATGTAGCAGCAATTAGAATAAACAAAATATTTTACTTGTTCTTATCTTATCCTAATCGATTTTTAAATTATACTTAAGCTTTCTTGCCTTCTTGCATTTTGGCTCGTCAATTACATGACTTACTCAACGCTCGCCTATGAACAAGCGTTAAGTAATCCTGGAATTGAACAATAAAAACAAAGTTTAACGATTCTAAATTTTCTAATATTGAAAGAAGCTACCAAATCGAAAATAATAAGAACAAACGTAAGAGTTAAACATTTTAATAAATTAACTTCAATAAAAACACAATGCACCAGAATTACATAAATTTGGATCACAGCAAAGTATTAATCCCTTAACTCTTACATACCATCGTCTGCTAGAGTTAACTCAGCTATAATATCCTCTCCCCTATCCCCTAGTTCCTTACAGTAATACTCAGCGGCGCTCTGCAAACCAACAGACCATAAATGCCGAGCGTAGTTGCCCAGCACCGAGGTACACAACGTCTGTGCGCGGGTTTGCTCGGTCCCCCCGAGGAATCCGAACTGCCGACACGCGAGTAGAACCAACCCGGCGGTATCCCCGTATCCGAGGGAGTGAAGCAACTCCACCGCTCGTAGGAACTCCCCTTGGGACACCCAGACGAGAACAGCGAGATCCTTCCGGTTCACCTTAGCGGAGGATAAATAGTCGATCCAGCGACGGAGGACTTCGCCACACTCTTCCGGTGGCAGCGTTGCCTTAGCCAACCAAACCGCTCGGTTCCAACAGTTATAAGTCATGAGATACTTACAGGCGTCCAGCGACTTCCCGATCATACAGAGGAGTTGAACCCCTTCCGAGAGTCGCCCGTTCGCTATGAGATGCGTGGCGACGAGTTTAACGGTGCTGAGCGACAGTCCGGACGAGCTGTTAACGTTGGCGACCAGACAGGCCGACATACAGTCAGTGTAGAAGGAGTCCGAACCGGGGTCCGTTTCCAGTAGCAACTGGACCGCGCGCTCGGTGTTGCCTAACAACAGACAGGTCTCCACGCAACGCTTGGTCTGTTCGTAGGTGGAACGTTTGGCGTCGTGTAGAGCGGAACGTTCTATCTGAGTAGCTCGGAACATGGAACTATCGCACAGAACGTCGTAACTCGAATCCAATCCCAAGACGACTTCGCTGGAAGCTGCACGCTGATTGGCTGAGGAACTCCCGATGGCTGAGGAACTCTCGACCTCGCTGGAAGCTGCACGCTGATTGGCTGATGAAACGCGAGACTTTTCTTTCTTTAGGTAGAATAACAGAACCGCCCAAAGCCGCATCTCAAACTGATCGCTGTACAACATCGCCGCAATAAAACATCGTAGAGAAATGGAAATATATGACGAAGAGATAAAGTTTACCAAACTATTATCTAAACAGCGAAGTGAAACTGAAAGTATTTCCTGATTGTCGAGTTTCAAATCTGTAAAATTGAAGCTGAAATTTTCGCGCCAATCCTGATTTTGTATAAAAGATTTAAGAGCCATGGCCTCGCGATGAGGGAGTAGGGCGGGGTTGAGAGAAGGAGCGCAGCGAGCGAAGTCGATGGAGCTGGTCGTCGTTGTTAAACCGAGATCGAAGACCCGCAGACAACCGTCGGACGAAGCCAACACCGGCTTATCGCTGGAGGCCCAGTCCACATCGACGAGTTTAGCTACGAGGTCCTTGGGAGATCGCAACGAGCTGACGAGTTCCACGGCTCGCGTGTCCCAGACATCGATGCCGTCGTTGTACAGTAGGATGATGTTGAGGTTCCCCTTGCCGGGTGCGAACCGCGCCTTGCGAGCGATGCCGCGTTGCTGCGAGGTCGGGAAGGTTCGGGATAGTCGCGCCTTCAGGTCCCACAGATGTATGTTGGCGTCGGTGTCGGCCAACACAACGGTGTCCGCCTTCCAGGACATACAGGTGATCTGGGAGTTGCCGACAGGAATGCGATTGGAGTCGCGAACAACGTTCCCCTCCACCGTGAAGTGGTACAGCATCCCGGTGTAATCGGAGCAGACGAAGTGTTCCCGGAAGGAGGCGCGTCGCTGGGGGGTGGATCCGAGATCGCCGATCTCCAACCCAATTATGTCGTCGCCGACGCCTGACTGTCGTTTGGCGGCCGCAGACTTCCCACCCCCCGCGGACTGGGACCACTCGAGGGCGCTGATCGTGGGGAACCTTCGGGGCATCTCGCGGACCAGCAGCTGACTGCGGAGATCCCAGATCTCGAAGGGCTTGGGGTCCGCGAATACAACCGCGAGGTACTGCCGCAAATGGGACACGCGGATGCACACGATGGGGGGTTCGTCCCCCTTGTCCCCCCGCAGGGAGGAGTGGACCCCCGTGGTTATATCCAGCAGGGATATTTCGTTGAGGACCAGACCGCTAGAAGGGCTGGGGTTCGGGTAAGCGAACGTCACCACCGAGTTGAGATCCAACCATTGGACTCCCCGGATCACGTTGGAATGAACCGCGAACTGTTTAACTAGGAGTCCCTTGGATAGGTTGAGAATCTGTAGAACACCGGCGGTGCCACCGCTACCGGAAGTACTACTCACCGCGAGTAACGGTTGGTACCAGGGGAAGTTGCGGGTCGTTAAAGGGGGGCACATTCGGATAACGAAGGGAGGGGGAACTAGGGGGGGAAGAATACCGGAGGTGATGATACGGAGAGTGATCGGGTGCTGAGCTGTGGTGTCTGTAGTAGGCACCGGCGGTGCACCAGAACCCACCAGAGGTGCAACAGCAGCAGCAGTCGTCGGCGGAGCACCAATATGCACAGGGTGTCCATCATCAGTTTCTAACGACGTTGTTGGTGAAAATAGATCCGATAGAATAATATTTGGGCAATCTTTAGGGAATATTCTATCCCGTCCAGGTGAGTTCAAGGAAGTAGGATAACAATAATTACTACCAGAAGGTTTATTAGTTTGGGTTCGGGGTGACGACATCACCGAATATAAATAAATTCTACCGTCGCTGAAAATAACCGAGAAGTTCAACTCTGATATCGGGTTGATGCACAAACTAAACGGTTTCAAGGATTTACTAACACGTATCGACTCTGAAGTGGCTCGCAGATCGTAGATGATATCTGACGAATCGTGAGACTGAGGCGATACAGAACCGCTGCGACCGACGCCGCAAACCCTAAGGGAAACTGCCCCGTTCTCGTGCAAACATAACACCGCGTCCCGAGACCTGCAAGGAACGCATCGGAGTAGAGAACTCACAGGTTTATCCAGACTTATATAGGAGACCGTCTGGAAAACGTGAAGATCTATAAACAGCACCTCCCGAGGGTAGAGGAGAAGAAGTATATCGCGGCGGGCCTTAATGAATTCTACTTGCAAGCAATCGTTGAGATTCGTAGAGGTTCCTGCGGGTTTATTGGTCGTCTCTTCGCGCTCATTAAACACCAACATTCTGGTGACACGTTTGATAGCAGCCCTGGTGTCCGACAGACTATGGTGTTTGTCCTCTGGTGACGAGGAATCTGATGAGGTTGATGTTTGCGACGCTATAAAGTATTTCTTTCCGTTGCTCGAAGGGCTTTTTGACACTGAAAAATCGTCTACAAGTAGAATGCAGTTGCTGGAGAGGAAAGCCACTCGATTTGGATCGAAAGAATCGAAAGTGAAAGAATATAATTCGGATGTAAACGATTTCTTCCAGAGTCGATTCCCCGTGTCGGCCTCCCACAGAATGAGGTTGTACGGGGAGTGTAGTGTAGCCAGTAGGTCGTGGTTACTGCCAAAAGGTTGGTGAATCAACCAGGACATGTCCACAACGGGCTGTCGGTTATCGTGGAACTCTGCTAGGTTGCGGCCCTTGACGACGTCCCAGGAGATTAGCCAACCAGATGAGTCGGCGGATACTAGCTTCATCGAATAGGGAGTCGCCTCGCCGTGGTGGTAATCTTCGGATCGCCACTTCACGTTGATTACGGCCGCTCGGTGGGCTTCTAGAACCTGGAAGACGCGGCTGTTATGTGCGGTAACCACGGCTATTACATTTTGACAGCCGTACGCCACGTGGGAATGCGGCCCCCAATCGAAAGCGCGTTTATTTAGAGAATTTAAAAGGCCGGGGAAAACGCGGGGTTTAACGAATACGGATTGGAGTTCGGGATTGTTGGGGTCCCAATGGGCCGTTTCTGGTTGGGATGACCGATTATCGGAAGGGATCATGGTGACTGCGTAGATATGTAGGGTAAAACGGTGTTCACCCAACAGCCCAAGATCTATGTTCTTTCAGGATCTACAGATCTAAGGTAAGGTGCTCTAGCAGTCTAGGACAGTAGGATCTAAAGCCGGGGAACCGATCTGTACTGTCTGACTCTAGTGGACTACGGTACCGGCAGACCGGTACGGAGTAGATCGAGCGATCAAGGTAGAGGTTAGTATCGGCAACGTCAGAGCGCAGGAGCGTAAATCGATGTGATTCTTATAAGTTTCTCTTTTTGAGAATCCGGCTATTGTCTAGCGGTAGCCTGGTAGCTGGGTAGTCGTACAGTCGTAGTGGCATCGGCATGGTATCCATAACAAAAGATTACTGGATTATTAAATATCATTAATTGGCCTATCTGACTGTAAGCCTGTATACCAACTTTCCATTATGCAGAAATAATAAATAGGTTCAGAGGTTATGAATTCAAATCACATGCAGACATGCTGATGCTGACATGGCTGCATGGACCTGTGGACTGGACATCCCTCTGTCCCTCATCTCAGTCTGCCGGTTGAGCAGTGTACAGACTGCTGGACTGGCAGATGCAGGGATGGAAAAAACCTAGGTTTTTTAAAGAAAAAAAATAGGTTTAGGTTTTTTGCTTAGGTTTTTTAAGAAAACCTAAAGGTTTTTTTAGGTTTTTTATTATACAGTTAGGCCCCTATATGTACCGGCTGACCGGTATATAGATATTACAAAATTCTGTAATTAATATGATTAGAACATATTCGATTATAGAGGATGCATGTGTATAATTAGCATTAGGTCTATACTGCTATAGCTGTATAGGCCTACCACCCTGCTAAAGTGCTATAGGCCTACAGCTATAAAATGTATAGGCCTACTGTTAGAATCTCCTATTAACTGATTAATGCTCTATATTCAGTTAGTACAAAAATGAATGATTAATTAATTAATTAATTGCTGACAAACCAGCAAACAGTGTTTATGTTGATCAAGAAAATATCGGGCAAAGTTGTCCCCAAGGCAAAGTAAAGTAGCCAGCCCTATATTAATGTAAATTTAACTAAAAAAAACCTAAAAAACCTATTTTTGATGAAGTTTTCAAAAGTCTGAAAGTAGGTGATTTAAAAAAACCTAGGCAGCTAGGTGCTAAAAAACCTACTTTGCCAGCCCTGGGCAGATGTAGGTTTAGGATATTCCCACAGCACAGTAAGCTCTATCATATATTTACCGGTATATTATCTATCTGCTACTGTACTATGGCAGTATGGTAAATGTTTTTGCTGTATGTGTAAAAGATCTAAAAAGTTTGCACAATAATTTAAATAATATTATTAAAAATTTGACGTCCGAATACAATCAGATTACGCCTTAGCAGCCCGCTACTTGTTGAGGCTCACTCAACGTGTTGGCAGGCTTATTTTACACAAGCGGCGATACCTTTACTGTATGGTAGTTTGTGTCCAGTTTAGGTTCCACCTTGGTGTAGTGGTTGCATTGAATTCACATCTCCCGTAGGTCGTGGGTTCGATCCTCACATGGGCCAGGGCAGTTTTCGTTTCGGCACGAATGCTTTAAAGGGACCAGCCAGGGCGCATCTCTGCCTTGCATCCTGAAGTGGTAGCTAAATGAGTACTGGAGTTTCCTCTGGGGAGTAAAGTTCTGGGGGGACCGCACTGGAAATAAGTCGTCAGACTTTGTGCGTAATCCCTCACATCGGCCGAAGAAAATTTACTTTACTTTTTAGATGTTGAGTTAATGCCAGTAGTGTGTTCTTTGCATATTTAACATTAGCCTATGGGGAGTATCGTTGTTGTAAGAAAGTCAGGGGAAGAAGGGAAATACAACTCAACCACTAGACAAAGCGGCTCTCTTTACTACAGTACTGTCAGCTATCCCGGTCTCTACAGTGTCGTCTACAGTTCCCCAGTCTACCACTAGATGGCGAAATATCTGAAAATGAACATCTTCTCCAACTTTGTTATTTACAATCATTGGAGACTGAAACATGTTAGCATCTACTAAAGCATATAGGCTGTATCTTTACTGGGTCACAGGGTTGTCTACAGTTCCCCAGTCTACCGCTAGAGGGTGAAATGTCTGAAAGTGAATATCTACACCAATTTTGTTACTTACAATCTGTTTAAGCTAAATCTTGGCAGGCATCTACTTCACAATAACCTCCAGATTTAAAGAAATGGACCGCTGTCTGCATTTCACCAGTCTGCAGGTAGAGTGTGAAATGTCTCAAAGTTAACATTTTTGTCGAACTTTTGCTATTTACTTACAATTGCCGTTAAGCTGAAACTTGACAGCTATCCCCTACGTGGGTGGGGTTTTATTTCATGGTGGTATGAATCCCTTCCATATGTAGTTCTCCAATCTGCCACACATTCCTCATCATATTAACGTATTATCTGTAGGTACATGGACTAGAAAGCCTGTGGCCCTCGGTCTTATAATAATATAGTAAACTTATTGAAAGGACAATAATTATGTGCCGCCTTCTGTTCATTAACTCTTAGAGAACATAATAAAGGTCATTTATGTCATATACATTATTGGTGTATACATTATTTTGAGTGTAACTTGAACGAAGACGTAGACAGTCGTCTGAAGCTAGAGAGCTTCTTTCGCGGTGCGCAAGCAGCTAGTTAACTAATTAACTGCTTTTATCTTAGCTTCTCGATGTCCACACGCAAATTCTACTTGGAAAATTTCTACAATTTACAAAAAACATGTGTGCCAAGTTTGGATAGATTTCATCGAGGATTAGCGGAGTTATTAACGTTAAAAAGAAACTGATCTACAGAACGACAGATCTACAGACACACCGATTCAGTTAATGGTACCCGTATACTAAGCTCGGATACCTTCGTGGCTCGTCCCACAAATCTACAGAAAAATGCACTAATTAGCGCCAATTAAGAGTTAATTACGAATGAGATTGCGAAACTAATGTTCGAAAAAGACAAAAGAATAGCCGAGTTAGTAAATTCTTCGTAAAATTAAGGTCTTTATCGCTTGTCATGAACCAAAATGCTCACCTTTCCATTTTGCTATTATTGAGAAATAAAGGGTATATGAGGTTACCCTTTTAAACTAGGCGGAGGGTGGGTATCAGTGACAAACATATTTAATTAGAACTCGCAATACTCGCGAGTTATAATCGATTGTTATAATAATTCGAATTAAGCAATAATATACTCCATTATACTGAGATTTACTGATCCCAATTCTCTCTATCATCTCTTTAAAAATGTTATTGCATATGTAAAATAGTTTATCTTAATGGCGCTCTTCTTCTTCTCATATCTTCTGTTCCTTTCTATTCTCCTTTTATATATCCGCTCGCGATCTCTCGATAAACATTACAACATATACAATTTTGCAAAGAATTACAATATAAATTTAGCTATTATAGTAGCCCTTGGTGTAGATCTGGAATGTATGTAACATAGGTTGCAGTTGAATGACAAAGTTAATATATTTCCAATAAATGTCAATTTTTCCTGAGTGTGGAAGAATCAAGGTACCGTATCAAAAAATGTTATATTCGTAGTTTACAAATAATCAATATCCAATAATAGTAGGCAATAATCATTGAAGATAAGGGAGGGGGTGTAAACTATACTGTTAGATAATTCCAACTTTTTGGAAAAAATTGTCTTCATTATGTCCAATTGTCATTTCGAAAGATTTCAATTTTGGGCATGATTTTCACCACAACAATGACAACATACAAGCAGAATAATTTTTACAGTTTCTTTTTACAGTTTCGCAGGAAGACTCATTTGTCGACTATACTCGAATTAGATATAAAAGTGTTGGCCTTGAACGAGTAATTACTTAAGATAACAATGATAATGAATATATATCAATATATATTAGTTATGTAAGCATTTGTAATTGGCTTCCAAAACATAACTTCAATTAATTTTTAAAAACTATAATCATAATGTGTATACCAAATTTCATTGAGCAAATGTAGACTTTGGATTAAGTTTGTAGACCTTGGATAATTGTACACTTGAATAAATTAAATTTTATCACTCAAGGTCTACATTACTTTTTATCCAAGGTCTACATTTTTGCTATTCTTCTACATACTGTTATATATCCAAGGTCTACACGCTGTAGACAAAGTGCAATTGTATAAGAGGACATACATGCAATGGAGTGCTAGTAGTATACAATAGCAGCTAGTTGGATACAATAGTACACATGCAGCTGCAGTGAATACAGAGGCATCCTCTCACTCTGATGTTTACTTTTCGATTAAATAATATCGTTACCATAGATTAGAACCAGAACAGCATGCACCAAAAAGTATCGTTTCGAAAAAAAAAAACTAAAAAAATTACACCTAACTCATTTGCGTCATTATGAATTCCTTCTCCTAATGTTTTGCACAGATGTCACAGATGTATGTATGCACAATGATAAATTATTAAATAGGGAGCTGGCTGTCAGAAAATAATATTTTAATGAAAAAAAGCAGTTTTATTGTTATTTTTTTCACAAGAGGTAGAACATCATGCGTGAAAATTACCGCTACTCTTCAGCTGTCTTGGTTGTTTTGCCTCAGGGATTTTATCAGAGATAGAACAACCCACACTAGCCACAGACACGGTTCGGTCAGCTGTAATTCTACTAATAACTACAAATTATAATAAACTACTGTAAACAAAAAAAGTCACAAAATCTAAAAATTCCCCTCAATAAACAATTGTGAAAGTAAAAGACCATCATGTGACACCTGTGTGCTTCTTCCGAATGTGATGGGAAAGAGTTGAATTTCTGGTGAAAATCTGTGGGCAGATGTGGCACCGATATTTGACTCTATGGTGTACTTCTCGTATGTGGGCCTTGAGGTTCCACATAAGGGAGAATGTTCGGTTACAGTACCAACATGCAGTCTTAACGTATCGTTTAGGTTGACTGGTTCCTTCAGGAGACACAGTGGTGGATTTATATGGAGTGGCTTTTGGCGCCTGAGTTATGCTTTGATTAAGTCTAGTGATATCTTGATGGGGTTGAGTGGCTCCCTCAACCTTCATCCTACTAGTTTTTGGTAATTCAGATTCAGAACAATTTGGCGATAAAATTGCTTCAGTTTCCTTGTCGAAATCATTACCGCTGTAACTACTTGTAATGTTAGAAGCTTGAGCTAGACAACTCAACGGAGCTGAAGAAGTAAAGAGGCCTAGCGAGTTGATTCTATCTTTATTCGTCTCCGAGGTAATGAAATGACAGTCGTTCGACATCTCTTCCGGTAGTTCTGGAACGTCAGGATTATAGAATAGTTCGGTTTGAGTATCCGGAAGCGCGTTCACACAATCGGAATACATTCCACGTCTTCGTCTTACAGAACTATAAACTTCTTTATCAAATGCACTATTTGTAGAATGTTTATACGTCGAATTAAAGGGAATATTCCCGAAGTTATGTCCGGCATTATTAATGGTACCTGTATTACGTTTGAGATAAGGACGAAGTAACGACTGGTTCCGTTTAAACTGGACATGATTTGGCGACGTAATAGAACTCTTGGCCCCGGATGCGTGTAGGTCATCACCAACTACCGGTACCTGCGGTTCGTTTTGTTTATTAACGAGGATCTGAAGCCACTTCGCAACTTGGCCCGCGGTGCATCTGTTTGAAATGAATTCCTCGAGGATGTTCATATGTTTTTCCAAGTAATCGTCGAGAAAGGATTGAATGAATGCCTCATTTTCTAAGCAGATATTAAGGAAAATAGACTTTGTGATCACCAGGGATTGCTGAGAGTCCACAGCAATATTATACATCGTTGACGGTTGTGTAATCGTAAAGAGTATGTGACCGGTTGCCTCAGAGTATAAGTCGTACAGTCGTAAGCACAGGAGCAGGTAAGTGGAAGTGCAGAAGTGAAAGGCAGAACTGCTGTCAGCTCAACTGTGTATTAATATGCAATAAATAATATCTGTAGGCCTAGACTTATAGGCATGTACTCTACATCTTGGTACTGTAGCAGTGTACAGTAGTATATAGGTGCAGGGGTTTGACTTTTCCGCGTAAACTACGCGTAGGCTACGCGTAGACGATGGAGTGCTGTTTCGCGTAGGTAAATTTTTGCGTAGGTGACCATTGAATTGATCGAATTAGAGCTTTCATAAAAGAGAGGTGAATTCAAATAAGATCAATACAGATATACTGCCAGTGCTATTCAAGTCTGCAAGTACTGCAGTTGAAAGTTGAAATGGGCAGAAAAAATGGGCCCGAAAAATTGAAGCAAAAAATATGGGCGAGAAAAAAATAACGCGCATTGCAAAGGCAAAAACTCTTTCCAATGGACTTGTATATTGGTTCGATATCTAGATAAGTTTTTACGGTGGCCCACAACTGTCAAACAAATATAATTAATCCACGGCAGAAATTAATATTAACTCACGGCAGAAATTACAATTAACTTTCTCACGGCAGAATTTGCAATTAACTTTCTCACGGCAGAATTTGCAATTAACTTTCTCACGGCAGAAATTACAATTAACTCACGGCAGAAAGTACAATTAACTTTCTCACGGCAGAATTTGCAATTAACTTTCTCACTGCAGAAATTACAAAAAACTCTCATGGCAGAAAATTTTTATTCATATTCTAGAACTCACTCTTCAGCGTTTTCCTCGCGCATACTGACTGCACATTTGTTAGCACAGTTGTCAGTTTCAGGACTTAGGGTTAAGTTACATGACAGTTATAATTACGGTTTGGGCCTGACCAATTAACCCTAACCAAAAAAATAAACCAATAAATTCAAGTAAAATTGTACAGTAGATTAACCAATGTTGTGTGGCTGTACGGTAGGCTAGGGCTACTTCTGTATTACTGTATTATACTATAGGGGAGGGGGGCATTCCACGCGGGGGGGGGGGGGGGGGGGGGGGATTCGCCTGGGACACCGGTTTATTGCTGACGTGGGTCCACTTACAACTGTGCAGTCAGTATGTGCGAGGAAAACGCTGAAGTACTAAAGAGTGATTTCTAGAATATATGAATTAAAATTTCTGCCATGAGAGTTAATTGTAATTTCTGCCGTGAGAAGGTTAATTGTAATTTCTGCCGTGGGTTAATTGTAATTTCTGCCGTGAGTTAATTGTAATTTCTGCCGTGGGTTAATTATTTGTGTTGACAGTTGTTGTGGGCCACCGTAAGTTTTACCTTCGAAGTCAACATTTTTTAGTTAAAATGAATTTTAAAACCAATTTTTTTCAAGTGACTTAGTAAAACAAGTATCTAGGTATTTTAGTTGCTTGTGTGGTTTTAACTTGAGTTATTTGTTTACAACTAAATTGGCATGGACCTTTGTATTAGAATGTCTATAATATATCTATGTGAATGAGTGTACGTACATACAGTAGTAGTAAATATAACACAAATAACCAATTGCTACTTTTGATTTTGTGTGTGTGTGTGGGGGGGGGGGATATTTAAGCTTTGACCCGGGGCGCCAGCAACCCTCGGCACGCCACTGTGTATATATGAAGTTATTTGGTATCATCTGGGCACGGGCCAGCGATGCAATTCAGAGCCATAACGATGGCATGCATCGAGTATATCGGGATAATACCGGTTATTATACCCATCTATGTCCAGCCCACACCTAATACTGGGGCCCTGCCGACCCATACCATGCTATTACCAACATATGTAATTGGGTACTTAATTATGACTCAACTACAGTATTTTTATGTAGTGTAATTATTGTTGTGGGTGTTCCTGTGGGTAATGTACTCATTTTTACTTCATTTTATATATTACATATTAATAAAAGAGTGTTTTTTTACATTTATTATTATTTAAAGCTGTGCCGGCTCCTCAGTATGCCGAAAAGGATGAGATCTGTTCGCGCTTTTAGACCTTTAACAGTTTAACCTGTTAATTTTGTGTCTTATATTGTCTGACAGCCCGCACAAAATATGACCACAGTAGAATCCAGTCTAGCGCGGCGTATAACCCACAGTGTGGGAGACTGAATTCTATAGGCGAGATAAATGTAGGCTACTTTGTATTATTCGATTGATCTCTACTATACAATTTCCAAAAACTATGTTTACTTTCAGGGCAATATCAACAGTTCCTTTCAGATGCTGCGCTTTCAATATCAGACAGAGTTATGACTTACATTAATTACAACGGTTGTTATAGATTATCACTGTTTTATATTCTTTAGGAATGTGGAATTATTCACTCGCACTCACCCGTATTCACTCGCATTTATACTGTAGGTACCTGTCGTCTGTCGAGTGTAGACTACTGGACTATGCCTATAGATATTTCAGCAATAACTATTGCGTTTTGGATTACAATTAATTCATGTAATTACATCCACCCACACCATACACAACACAATATTATAAATCACATACAGACAGACAAACAGATACAAACAGACAACAACCCAAACCGCAATGATACGTCTCGTCTACCGGTACATGTATACCAGTACAGCAGTACCAGAGTACCACTACCAGTCAGCCAGTACGGTACCAAATTTATACAGTTATAACTGTATAATGCTGTAATGGATAGGCCTACCACGGACTGACGGACCAGATGGCGAATCGCTGCACAATGAACCAAGGCGTATCCGCCCCCGAATTATCGGATACTGCTACTAAACGATCCTACCCTGTACCGGTGCCGGTGTGTAACGCAACCATCGACTCCACCTTCACCGTAACGCCAAATAAAACTCCCTGGATGGAGGAACCCCCGGTGCGTCGGACCTCGAGTCTGTTACAGAGACGGCGTTCTACCATCGTTCCTCTCGCGGGGATGTCGCCGGAAAGGGAAAGCCTCCGGACGGACGCAGCTTCCGGAATCGGACAGACGGACGCAGCTTCCGGAATCGGACAGTCGGACGCAGCTTCCGGAATCGGACAGTCGGACGCAGCTTCGGGAATCGGACAGTCGGACGCAGCTTCCGGTATCGGACAGTCAAACGCAACTTCCGGAATTGGACAGTCGGACGCAACTTCCGGAATCGGACAGTCGGGCGCAGGGACCAGAATAAACCGAACTTCGGATACTCCCACCGAAAATATAGATAATTTTTCTGGGAATTTGGCGAAAGGCTCGAAGGAAACCGATGAATCCGAACGGATGAATGAAGAGATTTCGGAACTCGTAAAATATAAAAACAGGTTAAAAT
>JAUCBJ010003432.1:0-43460 GCA_032718475.1 Nemertoderma westbladi | reverse complement strand
AATCCTCCTCCTACTTCCTCCAGATGCCAGAGGGAGATCATCGAAGTAGAGTCTGTAGTGATTTATTTTTGTCGACTCTAGATATAAATGCATCCCGGGTATACACCACCCACAAGAACAAGAATTGTGGTACTGCAACTGGCGATCAGCATCGTGGAGGAAACCACCATGTTTCCAACACAATGAAGGAAGCTGTTCGAATCCAAATAGGTTCGCTAGTGAAGGTAGATTCCCACTATTGTATGGCAACAAGTCGACGGAAATATTTACCATCTCACCTGAATCCATCCAGGTTTTACCAACTGTATGTATTGTCGGCCACAGTGGAGATTGCCAACAGCAATATGTATTCCAACATATTCAATACTGAGTTCAACATCTCATTCCATTCCCCATGGGAAGATATGTGCGGCCTATGTGAGGAACATAAGATTCGACAGAATGAATATGACATTGATGAAGATTTCGAAAATGTAGGTTAATTAAAATTATTCTTAAATTGAATACAATAAACCCTAACACAAAAACAATAAACATTAATTAAAGAGCAAAAAAATGGATTTAGAATAGTAACCAAAATATTTGGTGGAAAAAAGTTAAATAAATTTAATACAAATTAAATTATGATTATTTCAAAATAAAATATCATAGAATTGTAAATTATTACTAAATTATGCAATATTTATACTCCTAGAAATACAACGAACACACAGCGATGAAAGAGGCTGCAAAGACAATCCGCGATGAACATCGGGCATCAGCAAGCGCAAAGACAATCCATGATGAACATAGGGCATCAGCAAAATGTATCTTGGCGGTGGATTTCAAAAACGTTAAATCAATCCCCATGGCCCATGCGGGAAGTACCTTCTACCAACATAAACTGAAACAATTTAATTCAACCAGTAGTAACCTTAAAACTACAAATAAAAAATCAGCACTAAACATCCTATGGACACAACAGGATGTTCTGTCCACAGGAATTTTTTTAATGTTATTTTTTATTTATTTTTGAGCATTTTCGTGGTTGGGAAATTTAGCCCCTGATCACAGTAACAATTAGTATAATATATTCGGTAAGGTGCCCTGGTAGATTTTTTTTACTGACCTCTCCAGCACATTTATTTTATTAATAAATTTATTATAAAACCCGCAACCAGCTGACAAAACCTCTTACCTAGCAACCATAAAAACACAAATGTCTAACCTGCTGGCTATTTACCACAGTGAATGTGATAGTTTAATATTACAGTACAGCAGCAATAGTCCCTCATGCAAACAGTCCTGGATCCATGTCCGCGTTCACCAACACGATAGATGCGTTAGCAACTGCCACCCTCATTGGTCGTCTGGCAGCTGACCGGAACCCACAGAGACACATCATGGACGATCTGCCCTGGTAGATAATTTATTCAGCTATTTTTGTAATGTTATTTTTACTACTACTATTACTAGGATCGGCATGCTGCATTGCAGCTGCAATTTTAAGAATGCTGTGCCACTCTTTGAGGCTTGTGTCCTTTAAGATGCGTCTCAAGAAAGTCATGGGCTGTCCACCATGCTTATTCACTCCATGAGGCTGCCAAAGCACAAGATTATGCACTGGCTGGTCCTCACGGCGAAAGCAATATCCTGCAAAGCGGAGGTAGCTTTGTTCTAGTGTAGTTCTATCACCCATGACATTTGCTAGATCAGCCGCATCTTCAAGGCCTGTGTCCTTTAAGATGCGTCTCAAGAAAGTCATGGGCTGTCCACCATGCTTATTCACTCAATGAGGCTGCCAAAGCACAATATTATGCACAGGCTGGTCCTCACGGCGAAAGCAATGTCCTGCAAAGTGGAGGTAGCTTTGTTCTTGTGTCAAGCTTGGGGGAACCAATGAGACACCTCCAATTTTATATAGTGTCTGGTTGGAGATTTATGCATTGTACTTGACACAGTGAACCCGGAATAGCATTCTTGTAAATGTGCCATCCAGACAATTGGTGTTCTCAGCAGTTAGAGCCCAGCCCAGACACCCATAGAGTACTGGAACTACTGCTGCTCTAAATAATCGAACCTTGAGTTTCACATTAATGCTATGTGACTCCGAATCCTGGAAAGCCTATTCAAGGCTGCCCATGCATTTCCCTTACTTATTCGAAGGTCCCCACCTGACTTCCGGATCCATGATCCAAGGTAACAGAAGTCGTCCACATGCTCAAGCATACCATGCTTTGAGCTTATGCTCATCCGGCAGAGACTTGCTGAGGATTTTTAAAGTTAACTGTCAAAATTTTGGTATTTTTGGAGTTGATAAAAAGATGAACACTAGAAGCAGCCTGTTCTAATGAGCTGAGGAGCCATTGGGCTCCCTCTAGGGATTCTGAGAGTACTCCTAAGTCATCAGCAAAGTCTAGATCAGTTAGGTACTTGGCAGGATTTCCTCGACTTCTGGAGCCAGTAGGTGAAGTTACCATTACCACATCATTATTATGATGATTTATGGACATGCATGCATAGAACATAGTCAACCACAATTATGAACAGGAATGGCGCAAGCAATGAAGAAATCCTCCTCCTACTTCCTCCAGATGCCAGAGGGAGATCGTCAAAGTAGAGTCTGTAGTGATTTATTTTTGTCGACTCTAGATATAAATGCATCACGGGTATACACCATCCACAAGAACAAGAATTGTGGTACTGCAACTGGCGATCAGCATCGTGGAGGAAACCACCATGTTTCCAACACAATGAAGGAAGCTGTTCGAATCCAAATAGGTTCGCTAGTGAAGGTAGATTCCCACTATTGTATGGCAACAAGTCGACGGAAATATTTACCATCTCACCTGAATCCATCCAGGTTTTACCAACTGTATGTATTGTCGGCCACAGTGGAGATTGCCAACAGCAATATGTATTCCAACATATTCAATACTGAGTTCAACATCTCATTCCATTCCCCATGGGAAGATATGTGCGGCCTATGTGAGGAACATAAGATTCGACAGAATGAATATGACATTGATGAAGATTTCGAAAATGTAGGTTAATTAAAATTATTCTTAAATTGAATACAATAAACCCTAACACAAAAACAATAAACATTAATTAAAGAGCAAAAAAATGGATTTAGAATAGTAACCAAAATATTTGGTGGAAAAAAGTTAAATAAATTTAATACAAATTAAATTATGATTATTTCAAAATAAAATATCATAGAATTGTAAATTATTACTAAATTATGCAATATTTATACTCCTAGAAATACAACGAACACACAGCGATGAAAGAGGCTGCAAAGACAATCCGCGATGAACATCGGGCATCAGCAAGCGCAAAGACAATCCATGATGAACATAGGGCATCAGCAAAATGTATCTTGGCGGTGGATTTCAAAAACGTCAAATCAATCCCCATGGCCCATGCGGGAAGTACCTTCTACCAACATAAACTGAAACAATTTAATTCAACCAGTAGTAACCTTAAAACTACAAATAAAAAATCAGCACTAAACATCCTATGGACACAACAGGATGTTCTGTCCACAGGAATTTTTTTAATGTTATTTTTTATTTATTTTTGAGCATTTTCGTGGTTGGGAAATTTAGCCCCTGATCACAGTAACAATTAGTATAATATATTCGGTAAGGTGCCCTGGTAGATTTTTTTTACTGACCTCTCCAGCACATTTATTTTATTAATAAATTTATTATAAAACCCGCAACCAGCTGACAAAACCTCTTACCTAGCAACCATAAAAACACAAATGTCTAACCTGCTGGCTATTTACCACAGTGAATGTGATAGTTTAATATTACAGTACAGCAGCAATAGTCCCTCATGCAAACAGTCCTGGATCCATGTCCGCGTTCACCAACACGATAGATGCGTTAGCAACTGCCACCCTCATTGGTCGTCTGGCAGCTGACCGGAACCCACAGAGACACATCATGGACGATCTGCCCTGGTAGATAATTTATTCAGCTATTTTTGTAATGTTATTTTTACTACTACTATTACTAGGATCGGCATGCTGCATTGCAGCTGCAATTTTAAGAATGCTGTGCCACTCTTTGAGGCTTGTGTCCTTTAAGATGCGTCTCAAGAAAGTCATGGGCTGTCCACCATGCTTATTCACTCCATGAGGCTGCCAAAGCACAAGATTATGCACTGGCTGGTCCTCACGGCGAAAGCAATATCCTGCAAAGCGGAGGTAGCTTTGTTCTAGTGTAGTTCTATCACCCATGACATTTGCTAGATCAGCTGCATCTTCAAGGCCTGTGTCCTTTAAGATGCGTCTCAAGAAAGTCATGGGCTGTCCACCATGCTTATTCACTCAATGAGGCTGCCAAAGCACAATATTATGCACAGGCTGGTCCTCACGGCGAAAGCAATGTCCTGCAAAGTGGAGGTAGCTTTGTTCTTGTGTCAAGCTTGGGGGAACCAATGAGACACCTCCAATTTTATATAGTGTCTGGTTGGAGATGTATGCATTGTACTTGACACAGTGAACCCGGAGTAGCATTCTTGTAAATGTGCCATCCAGACAATTGGTGTTCTCAGCAGTTAGAGCCCAGCCCAGACACCCATAGAGTACTGGAACTACTGCTGCTCTAAATAATCGAACCTTGAGTTTCACATTAATGCTATGTGACTCCGAATCCTGGAAAGCCTATTCAAGGCTGCCCATGCATTTCCCTTACTTATTCGAAGGTCCCCACCTGACTTCCGGATCCATGATCTAAGGTAACAGAAGTCGTCCACATGCTCAAGCATACCATGCTTTGAGCTTATGCTCATCCGGCAGAGACTTGCTGAGGATTTTTAAAGTTAACTGTCAAAATTTTGGTATTTTTGGAGTTGATAAAAAGATGAACACTAGAAGCAGCCTGGTCTAATGAGCTGAGGAGCCATTGGGCTCCCTCTAGTGATTCTGAGAGTACTCCTAAGTCATCAGCAAAGTCTAGATCAGTTAGGTACTTGGCAGGATTTCCTCGACTTCTGGAGCCAGTAGGTGAAGTTACCATTACCACATCATTATTATGATGATTTATGGACATGCATGCATAGAACATAGTCAACCACAATTATGAACAGGAATGGCGCAAGCAATGAAGAAATCCTCCTCCTACTTCCTCCAGATGCCAGAGGGAGATCGTCGAAGTAGAGTCTGTAGTGATTTATTTTTGTCGACTCTAGATATAAATGCATCACAGGTATACACCATCCACAAGAACAAGAATTGTGGTACTGCAACTGGCGATCAGCATCGTGAAGGAAACCACCATGTTTCCAACACAATGAAGGAAGCTGTTCGAATCCAAATAGGTTCGCTAGTGAAGGTAGATTCCCACTATTGTATGGCAACAAGTCGACGGAAATATTTACCATCTCACCTGAATCCATCCAGGTTTTACCAACTGTATGTATTGTCGGCCACAGTGGAGATTGCCAACAGCAATATGTATTCCAACATATTCAATACTGAGTTCAACATCTCATTCCATTCCCCATGGGAAGATATGTGCGGCCTATGTGAGGAACATAAGATTCGACAGAATGAATATGACATTGATGAAGATTTCGAAAATGTAGGTTAATTAAAATTATTCTTAAATTGAATACAATAAACCCTAACACAAAAACAATAAACATTAATTAAAGAGCAAAAAAATGGATTTAGAATAGTAACCAAAATATTTGGTGGAAAAAAGTTAAATAAATTTAATACAAATTAAATTATGATTATTTCAAAATAAAATATCATAGAATTGTAAATTATTACTAAATTATGCAATATTTATACTCCTAGAAATACAACGAACACACAGCGATGAAAGAGGCTGCAAAGACAATCCGCGATGAACATCGGGCATCAGCAAGCGCAAAGACAATCCATGATGAACATAGGGCATCAGCAAAATGTATCTTGGCGGTGGATTTCAAAAACGTCAAATCAATCCCCATGGCCCATGCGGGAAGTACCTTCTACCAACATAAACTGAAACAATTTAATTCAACCAGTAGTAACCTTAAAACTACAAATAAAAAATCAGCACTAAACATCCTATGGACACAACAGGATGTTCTGTCCACAGGAATTTTTTTAATGTTATTTTTTATTTATTTTTGAGCATTTTCGTGGTTGGGAAATTTAGCCCCCGATCACAGTAACAATTAGTATAATATATTCGGTAAGGTGCCCTGGTAGATTTTTTTTACTGACCTCTCCAGCACATTTATTTTATTAATAAATTTATTATAAAACCCGCAACCAGCTGACAAAACCTCTTACCTAGCAACCATAAAAACACAAATGTCTAATCTGCTGGCTATTTACCACAGTGAATGTGATAGTTTAATATTACAGTACAGCAGCAATAGTCCCTCATGCAAACAGTCCTGGATCCATGTCCGCGTTCACCAACATGATAGATGCGTTAGCAACTGCCACCCTCATTGGTCGTCTGGCAGCTGACCGGAACCCACAGAGACACATCATGGACGATCTGCCCTGGTAGATAATTTATTCAGCTATTTTTGTAATGTTATTTTTACTACTACTATTACTAGGATCGGCATGCTGCATTGCAGCTGCAATTTTAAGAATGCTGTGCCACTCTTTGAGGCTTGTGTCCTTTAAGATGCGTCTCAAGAAAGTCATGGGCTGTCCACCATGCTTATTCACTCCATGAGGCTGCCAAAGCACAAGATTATGCACTGGCTGGTCCTCACGGCGAAAGCAATATCCTGCAAAGCGGAGGTAGCTTTGTTCTAGTGTAGTTCTATCACCCATGACATTTGCTAGATCATCCGCATCTTCAAGGCCTGTGTCCTTTAAGATGCGTCTCAAGAAAGTCATGGGCTGTCCACCATGCTTATTCACTCAATGAGGCTGCCAAAGCACAATATTATGCACAGGCTGGTCCTCACGGCGAAAGCAATAGTTCAACCCCCCTCTCTCCATTCCTTACAGCGTTTGGAACACTTTCTACCTGCTAACTGAGTATAAAACCCTTACAATAGTTCGACCACTTTCCCCATTCCTTACAGCGTTTGGAACATTTTCTACGTGCTAACTGAGTATAAAACCCTTACACTAGTTCAACCACTTTCCCGATTCCTTACAGCGTTTGGAACATTTTCTACGTGCCAACTGAGTATAAAACCCTTACACTAGATCGACCTATCCTATCATAGATCAGAATTTCCGTAGATTTAATACCTATAAGCTATAACTTCCACATACACATACCAGTCCGTTACGTACAGGACTGACGAAAGCCTTCGATTTAAATAATCATGTCTGGCATAAAAAATGTTTATAAGTGTGACTGTGGTGAAGATTTGCATACCAAATTTAAGAGCATTGCCAAAATGCTGCAGGTATCTGATGAAAGCCAGATGGGCACAATGCCCAATATGTTTGAAAAACATCAGATCCACATCAGACATCAACCATCAGATGTACTACGTTCTTCCTCCCCTCTTGGACAATGACAGCATTTTTACAGTTCCCATATTGAAATTGGAACTCAACAAACCAATCCATGAGGCTAACCCTCTCCTCTATTCAATAAGTGTAGCCATCACTTTGTAAATGACTTCGAGAAACGAAATATCATATGTCTTACTACCATTAACACCAGAGACTAAATAACATGAAGGTTGGCTTCAGCTCTAAATTTGCAGAAAGGCACCAAAATAAGAAGAAGGCAGATGTTAAGTGTACTCAACCTGATGTTGTTCAGCTTGATTCCACTGGGGAGTGTTACCATCCTGGGTGAATCATCATCCTAATTATCTCAGCCTCTTGCGATCGGACCAGATCTGGTGATGGATTCACTAATGATAGATGGTAGGGAATTCTGTAAGATAATATTTAATGATGTAATATTCAATGGAGAGAGAAACATTCCGTCAGACTTCACTGTTGCTGTAAGAACCATCCTAAATGTCATTCAGTTGATGAAGCCGGTTAATGTGGAGGAAAGGCATCAGTGGATAGCTGATAGCTGATCAGTGGATAGCGAGTACCTTCATATGGTAGTTATCAGATGTAATATCCATATTATGGTTGTGAAACTAACCTTCAAGGGCATGTACTTTGCCTGGGACTCAGGAAACATATTATGGTTGTGGAACTAACCTTCAAGGGCATGTACTCTGCCTGGGACTCAGGAAACCCAATCGTGGAGACTTTTTACTCGTTACTGCCTCTCAAAGTGCTTGAACTTCCAATGCTACCTACCTCGAGGTTCTCTTGATACTTTGGATTTAAGCAATTTTGTTTGGTTGGGGAGATGGTAACATTTAGTCACATCCATGTGTGCTGGTCATCTCTGAGATCTGAGTCGAGGGCAGAGTGAGAAACCCAGTGGTTGTATACCTGTGAGACCCCAGCTAGGATGGGTACTATCCTGTTGGATCTCATGTAATGTTCTTAACTGTCTGTTCACTGGTTAATGGAAAGCAAGACATTATATTATTTCAACTATATCCATGTTCAAGTTATGCTGAACATTTTGGGACAGCGACTCGCACCAGTACCAACAATACCAATTGGCCATTGGTAGGCCAAGATGGGGCGTCATGCCTGCAAGCCAAATAGGGCCAACACAGTCTAAGGGATAGCTACATGACATGGCATGATTGGTAGGATAACCAATAGGAGGGGGGCAAGGGGGCATTTGTATCAACCAGTAGGCAACCATTGGTGCATTGGCCTATTGGCGGCCATTTTGTCATCTATAGCTACGCCACATTCTGCATTAGCAGTCACTTGGCATATAACATCCATAATACACACATCATTTTACACTGCTGAAGCTGCACCAGGCTACCATTGTTAACTACCGTAGGCTACTGGTATCAGTGCAATCAGATAACTACAAACATTAACATCAAGATTAACATCAAACAAACTCTAGTTATTATACCAGCATTATGGTCAGAGCCAAGCAAGTGCCACTCATCCGCTGACGACCCTGAGTTAAAGCACTGTTGTTAGTAGTGCTAGGACTGCTTTATTTCTGGTTACGCAATTCCCATCCCCAGAACGTCATCAACATCAAGTGGAAATGGCCACAACATTTTACCCAATATGTCAATGCTTTCCGTATTCTCACAAACAGAACAAATTGAAGAGGAAGTTGCAATACGGTTTTCAGGAAACCCAACCAAGTGTGGGGTCTGTGGGAAGACTTATATAAAAAGAGTGACAAAGTTAAAGGCCAGGCTTGTTCTCGAAATGTAATTATTATATTTAAATAATTTATATATATAATGTATATATACTGTATATAATATGCATATATAATGTACAGATAATTTAGAAGAAAATATTATATTCCCTTTCATATTCTTGTAAGATTGGCAAGTGCTTCATATAACGCATATACGACAGTGAAGAAAGATAATATTTTGTTTTTAAGAATAAATTATATTATTTTGTAGTTGTCAATAGATTATCTGATCCAACTATTTTGTACATTTGCACAAAATATTAGTCTATTATAAAAATTTAAACACATATTCAATGTCGCTTGCATTTCTATCTGTTTATAAAGAATGTGCTCTCCAAACATTGTCCCAATTTCTCACCTATGTTAGATGGACTAGTGACTATAGAAGCATATATACTGAAACAACACTTCAACATTTTTGTTCAATTAACTCACCTGTGGAAGATGGACTAGTGACTTTAGAAGCATATAAACTGAAAAAAGTCAATAAAGTAGGCACAGAATGACCACATTTGCTAATAATCCTGATCATCTCGAATATCTTAGACAGACTTTTTTCGAGTTCTGAGTAACTTCCAATATCAGTAGTTTGCTGTCTCCCAAAGTCATCCACAGTTATTTTACTGACCTCGTCCTGGCTCCTACGATTGAATATAATGGTGTACGTTAGACATAGTTCATTAAGCTGTTCCCAAACTTTGCAATTGAATTCAATATTAACCCTATTAAAACCACCCCGTGGTTTTTTTGTTATAACTCTGAAACAAATGCAGTCGGGAATCTGAAATATTGTGACTTTTCCTGAAAATGTATTGTCTTCCTAATACTGAAAACGGTTTTCAAAAATATTGGGAAGTTTTCGAGTTATAGCACCATTTTTTAACCCTACTTTTGGCACTTTTTTGAGGCGTTTTTCTTGAAAATTACAATTCATTAAATATGATTTGTAACATGTATATTTTTGATTTACACCGGTTTTTTGGTGTTTGCAATTAGATGGAATTCATCTAAATAACTTTAGAAATTTCAAACTTGTGTTTTTTGGTGGGTGCCAATTTTGGTGCCAGCACCAAATTTTTAAACATGTCAATTTTGTAAATTGATTGTTTGAACCTGTTTTTTGCGCAATAGTGGTTTTTTTGGGTTCTGATTTCGATGGAATATACACGAGTTGCACAAGGAGTATCAAACTTGTATTTTTCGGCGCGGTGTGCAAAATTTGGTGCCAGCACGAAATTTTGAAAAATCTATTCAATAGTTAAATTGATTGTTACAACTTATTTCTCTCATTTTATAGGTTTATGTCGGTTCTGAATTCAATGAATTAAATAATTATCTAACTACACATCTCAAACTTGTATTTTTCGTAAGTGGGTGCAAAATTAAGTGACTTAACTGCTTGGGCAATTTTCTTTTGTAGGTAATCAGACATTTTGACAACATAACTATTGCATTGTATGGACTGTTTCTTTTTGCCTCGTACAGCGTCCTATCAGCATGGGTTGAAATTGCAAATTCCACTTCAAATTATATAAAATTTCGAACCACTCCAAGCTGTTCAATGTGTCATTTTGTTCTATAAATTCTGCTTTTAATACAGATATACACTTCTGTAAATTGCTACCCAAACGCTAGGCAAGTGATGGCATCTTGTATGTATTCGTTACAGCATCAATGCTAGACCAGCTGCTTTGTCTTTTCTTGTATCTTAACAATTGAGGTATCTACGGTATAGGTGTAGTGCAATATGACAGCCATAGTATATATATATATAATATGATAAAATAAATAAACAATACCTAAAGGCCCATTCACATCCAACAGAACAGTACACCGCATGGTGTACCACAGGGCCAGCGGTACACCGCTGACTGTGAACGACCCAACAGGTAGTTGTACACTAAACCGCGTGGTTTACTGCAGCCCATTTAAACCAAACAATGTTAAAACAATTAATGTAATTTCCTGTTGAATTTACAGTCGACAGATAAGATAAGATAAGATATATTATTCGGAGATAACTCCAGTTAGAGTAGAGCACAGACAACATTACAAATCACAATAAAAGGCACAATGTACCGACCAGAACAAGAGTAAAAAGGTTAACACGGTAAACGAGGCGACTGATACTCTAGCTTAAGTAAATATAAATTAATATAAAATATGCAACACATTGCACAAAGTATTTAATGAAATAACAATTTACAACGAAACAAGTTACAAATTCCTATCAAAATTACAGTATTTGGTGAGATCGCATTCAATAAGTTTTAGTTTAAATTGCTCCAAGAAATACTGGTAACAATATCATCGGTGAGGTCATTCCAGATATTTACAACTCGATTAAAGAACATATTCGATATTGGGTTAGTAGCACATTTAATGCCTTGAAGTTTATATGAGTGGCCAAGAGTAATTGAAAATGATCGCTGGAAGTATTTTTCAGGATCAAGGTCTAAAAGATTATGCATTATTTTATAAGTGTACACCAAATCAATATGAATCCTACGTAATTCCAGTGGTTGCAAATTTAAAAATAAAAGCCTATCTACATAACACATGTCACAATCCAACTTACACCGATAGAATAGTCTACGGGTGAAATAACGTTGAGTCGCTTCAATTTTGTCAGTAAGGCCGAGAAATGGCGCGCCAGAATAAAATGGGTTCCAGACACAGCTAGCGTACTCTAGAATGGGTCTAACAAACGCTGTATATGCACATAGTAATGCATGAACGTTAGAAGTTAAAAGCATCGAAATATTTTATTTATAGACCGATAAGCAGAGGATGTAATAGTCATTACATGTTCTGTAAATTTAAGATCCTTATCCACAATCACTCCAAGATCGCGATACGAATTAACATTTGCAAGTTGCGTATCATTAATTCTATATGATGAAGGCATAGCTACATTACCAAGGGTGAGGCTTTTACATTTTGTTTCTTCTAAATTCAACTGCCAATCACTAGAAGAACTGGAAAAAATATCAAGATTTTTCGGCAGTAATATACGGTTATCAATATTACGAAAAGCACAAAATAACTTGGCATCGTCAGCAAAGAGCCTAGAATTAATACCGGAAAGGTGCGTAGGCATATCATTAATGAAAATAATAAATAATAGGGGAACGACACACGAACCCTGTGCTACACCCGATATAACTTTGTGAAAATTAGAAAAGCTTTCACCTATTTTCACTCGCTGAACACGATCAGTTAAATAGTAAACCAGCGATGCAAATTACCTGTAATTCGATAACATTTAAGTTTAAATAACAATTTACTAGGCACAACAGAGTCAAATGCCTTGGCATAGTCTGTGTATACTACATCAGTAAAACATTTTGCATTAAGGGCAGTTGCCCAATTATAGGTGCAGTCTAAAAGTTGAGTGGTAGTGCTACGGCCCTTAATAAATCCGTATTGTTCATCTGTTATTAAATTGTTCCTTATTAAAAAACCCGACATTTCATGAACTAAGATTTGTTCTAGAACACAACAGACTGAAGAAGTGATGGAAATAGGGCGATAATTAGCACCAATGGACGCATCGCCTTTTTTGTAGACAGATGTAATATCGGCCTGTTTCCAACACTTCGGTAATGCACCAGTTAAGAGTGATTCATTAAATAATATGCACAATGGATAACATAATTCAAATCTAAATATTTTTAAGGTAGCAACAGGAATGCCGTCTGGCGTATCTCCAAATTTATACTGTAATTTAGCAAGGATATCAATAACTTTAGATTCAGAAATGCAATCAATGTCAAAAGTTTCGTCAGTTAGCTGGTTAAATACAGGAAATTCACCATTATCTACATTACCGACAGATGAGTATTGAGTTATCAGACAGTCACATTTTTCTTTGTCAGTGGTTGCTAGGGAACCATCCTTTTTCTTTAAGGGGGCTATAGAGCTACGATTTGTTGTACAGCTCTTAGCGTATTTAAAGAATGCTTTTTTATTTTTACTAGATAGAATTTTCAATTCTTGTTGCATGTGAAAGGAACGGATTGCCTTTTGTCAAACCCAAAGCACACACGTCTATAAGCTTGTAGATCAGACGTAGACCTATTCCGTAGACGCCAGAGGCGTCGTTTGTTTGCTTGTAATTTTCTGATATGTAGGGGTGGCCTATAACGATTGCTACATAATTTATAAGTAGGTACATATTTAACAAACAAGTCAGCAATTCTAGATTGAAACGAATCCCACTTGGAGTTTATATCATTACAATTTAGGAATTCTGTATCCCAATTTATTTGAGACAACTCTAATTTCAGCGCAGATTTATTCATCTTCGAAAAATTAAACCTAGGTTGTGATGTGAAGGAATTGCTGGCATGTGGCGCTGACAAAACCAAGGAAAACGAAAAACCGTCATGATCACTATTACCAATAGCCGGTTCACATACTAAATCTGACACTAATAGAGGGTCAGTGCACAGTAAAAGATCTAATGTTCGAGATTTGCGCGTTGGAAAGTCAACTAGTTGACAGAGGTTTGACGCAGAGACTGCATCGATAAATAAATCGCACTGTGTATTGTGTCTGTACCCAATATTAGTCCAGTCAATGTCACCAAGGTTAAAGTCACCTAAAACGTACACAGGGTAGTCAATTTCAGACAAAAATATAAGCAATTCGTTAAGTAGTTTTAAATAAGCATACATTGCATTCCTATCACTATAGCAGGTTTCAGGACCATCAGTTACCGCAACGGTACCATTGGGTGTGAATGGGCTCCAGGTGGGTGATACTCAATGTACTACACAGAGCCGCCATCTCCTATGGGGAAGGAAGAAAATAAAACAAGAAAACCGATTAATTTAAAAAAAAAACTACGAAACAACCAAACCAAACCATGCATAAAAAACAGTTCTTTTTATTATTATTGGCACTCAACGGTTTGAGCATTAGTGCTCACATAAATGTATTACTTGTACGGTTGATTCTCTTGAAAACCAAGACACGTAGGCGTAGGGTTACTTAACAGTACTGTAAGCTGTCCAACAAAATATAGGTACCCCAATCATGACATTCCCACAACGGGAACATTTTATGTACAGAAACAGACCTAATAAAAAAAACTCGCATCCACCTTGTCGACACTAAGCAGCGGACATTTGTAATAGCGCCAGGTCAGTTTTCGATGACCTACATCGAATAATAATAAAATATTAAAAGTCACTTACATTGCTGTGGTGGTCCTTACCAAATACGCAATAGCGTAGTTGGCGTGCCACGCTCACGAACGTCAGGCTCGCCGCCCGTAGTAGCATATTTTGTCGAGGATGCTCCGCATTGCCATTACGTTCAAGTCTTAATAAAAAGTGCATTCCATCCAGATTAACAGTGAATCTGGACTTACATTTCATAACTGCAATATATGGATGAATTACTAATTATAAACTAATCATGGAAATAATTGTTGAAATATGACGTCCTTTCCTCAGAAGTCCCATTGCTGAAGCTAGTAGAGCATGTCCCCGGAGATGAACTCAGACACTAGAAGAAAAATCAAGACTTCTATCAGCACTACATGTATTTGGTTGAAGGTTGAAATGATCGTTTTCAGGAATATTTTAATCAAATAAATCTGAGTTCAAGGTAAAATAGGTAAGTGAATCCAGATCTACTGGCTCCTCGTTCTATGTAGCAGTGGGAAGATGGTCATTTGTAATATTCAGTAATGTGGAAGGGGGTTTGGTTTATATTATAATATATAAAGGTGCGGATATAATTTCAATTTCTGTTCAAGGTCTGGGAAATACTATAATGTTATTGGTCAATATCTTCTCACAGTATGAAGAACACATAGCTGCTGCGCATTCCTTTTTGGGACATCTGTGTGTTGATTTTTAGGGCATTTTTCAATAAGGATGTGCAGCATAAATATCATGAACCACGGAAATATTTTATTAGGGGTACAAATGTGTCTGACAATTTATATTCCCCCCCCCCCCCCCCACTGTAGATAATCATCATGTGCCTTTCTTTGTATATTGCTAGATTTAGTGTAAACAGCGAGTGTGGTGGGGGGTGGTTGATCATTGTTCCATTATTACTACTACAATGTGAGGTTAAATTAACAACATTGGTTTCAGGTAGTTGTCTAAATAAAACGGCTAGAGTATGTTCAGGTGAGAAGTTGTCAACATTATTGTTCACTCCATTTCCAAGTATATCAAAGTGTTCAGTGGATTTGGGCTTCTTAGCATATGCCTAGCAAGTCAGCATTTTCTGGGATAGTTCTAAATTAAGAAAACACTAGTAAAACGGTAAAACACTAGGAAAACATAAGAAAGGTACTGAAAAACACCCGGAAAACAGTGAAAATATTGATCAGCAGGAAATTTAACACATGTACTTCTCTGAATTGACAATCCTAAATGTACTCCCCGCATAGCACCCCTTAAGTAATCACCGTAAAACATAGGGAAAACACTATAAAAACACTATAAACCTTCCGGAAAACAGTGAAAAAATTGATCAGCATTAAATTTTACCTATATGCTGCAAAAAATAAATTGAAAGAGTCTAATACTGCCCAGAAAGATTGTTGCCAGGCAACCAAAGAACTGTAACCAATCAGCATACGGTGCAGTATCAGTACAGCAGTACTATCCTTGTTTTACCGGTCAGTCGGTAGAGGCGCAAAGTACCAGTATTGCTGTATTCTGGTAGGCCTATTACCTGATTACAGTATTAGTGCTGTAGTGCAGTGCAGTTGCTGTAGTGCCTCTTGGCAGTGTTGCAATCCAATGATTGTTGACCTCTTCATGGATGACCGCGACTTACAGATAATTCTTCGATTATCTGCAAAACCTCGTTCAGGCCCGGCGTTTCCATGTGTTATACCAGCCATATTGGCTAAGAAGCGACTAACATTTTGATATGCTTTAACTGAAGTATGGACTCGCAGCTGGTTCTTTGTGTCACCCCAAAATATGCTCACATCCTCATCCGACACATTCAACTGGTCTTCACTAAGTATTTAATAATTCTTTAATAATTCTTTAATTCTTTAATAAACTTTAATAATTCTCCCTTAAGTGGATCGTCCCATGAGTGGTTTTCAAGCCACATTTGTTGTACTAAACTCCGAGCAATCAATATAACTGGGCTAATAAATCCCAATGGATCGAAATAAGTGCTCAGGATACTTAAACAAATCCGTTTAGTCTGAACTGGATTATCTCGCTGTTTTAGCTGGAAAAACAGGATATCTCTCTCTGTGTCCCATTTCAAACCAAGTGTCTTGGTTTCTGGAAGATCGTCTTTGATTAGGTCTAGGTCTTTCGCTCCTCGATCTTCTACCGGGATCGATTCCAGAAACTCACGGGAGTTGCTGGTGAATTTAGTTAATCGAAATCCACCTCTTTTTAAGCACTCTACCATTCCTTTGGCGACATCAATGGCTTCTTCCACAGATGGAAGGGACTTTAAATTGTTGTCCATGTATATATCCCGTTTGATGTTGTCGATCACCTCTTTTGAGAAGGCGTCCCGGTTGTCATCAGCAGTGGTGCGCACCACTGAGCAGGCGTTTGAAGGGCTTGAGATGATCCCAAAAGCCTGGATGGTCATCCAATACTCCACCGGTTTCTGGCTGAGGTCTCCTTCAGGCCACCACAGAAATCGTAGGCTGTCTCGATCCCTGTCCAGCGCCTTGACTTGTAAGAACATGCCTTCTATATCGGAGGCGAAAGCGATTGAATATTGTCGTAATCTTAAGAGTGTTCCCAACAAGGATTGGAGTAAGTTGGGTCCTGGTAACAACTCGGAATTAAGGGATTGGCCTATGTAGAGGGCGGAGCCATCAAATACTACTCGTACCTCATGGGGTTTCCCGGGTTTGGGAACGTAATGATGTGTTAAATAGTACGTTCTCTCAGTTAGGGGTGTTCCTTCCGGTACTCGCTCCGCATATCCCTTGTTAATAAATTTCTTCAACTGAGTCTGATACATTTCTTTAGCTGAAGCATTTGCCGTAAGGCGTCGATGTAGTTACTACTGGAGGGATGATCTTTCTTACAGTAGGAGGTGAATTGAACTTCGGTCTCACACGTTCCACACTCCTGTCTGGGTCACAGATGGTTGTATCTAGGAGACTGTCTGACAGGTTTTGCTTTGTGTCAGACATGTTTGTTTGTACAGTTGAATGCCTACTGCTATATTACAGTTTAAGCAAGTCTAGTAATTCAGTATCACCGTTAGCCTAGTAATTAATTACCGATATCGTTACTCTATGTAACGTGATATATATATATATATAATATATTAGAATACCGGTATGCTTATAGTATATATATAAGTATTATTACAGACTAGATTTGTCACAGAATACCGGTATGTAATTTCAGCGCAAATATATAGCAATATATAATAAGCCTATCGTGAATACCGGTATACAGCTTACACATACAGTATATACATATATAGTATGTAACTTATACAGTATATATAAGTATAATTATGGACTAGAATTAATTACAGAATACCGGTATATAATTTTAGCCTAAATTTATAGAAATAAATATAATAAGCCTATCGTAAATACCGGTATGTCAATTATTTTAGAATAATTGAATTTCTGAAATTTAGGGGTTACTTGGTTACCTTACTTTACCTTATTGCCGTTATTTAAGCAGTAGTCCAACTGATATTAAGACCTAATTGTTGTATGACAGACCTACTATTTTATAAATCGGTTTGAGTTGATTTATAATATATATACCCCTATAATGGGTTTTGTCAATATTTGAAATAAATGTTATTATTTCTGGGAAGGAGTCACTACACAGAAGCTGTGCGCTCTCAGTGAAGTGCTACTTGTTGGACACTAAAACAAATAATTCTAATTTACCTAAGTTACTTAATACTACAAATTACGTACAATTCGGGGTGAGATTACAATCTCTAAATAAACACAAAAATTTACACGTACGAATTTTTAGGGTAATTTTACAAGAAGTCTACAAACCAGCCTAACAAAGGGTTAGAATATCTGGTTATTACAACGGACAGGGTACTACAGTATTTGAAAATAACAAAGCAGTAGTAAATATACTGCGTTGTCCAGATAGGAAAAATACCACCGTAACGCTATAAGTACTACGTTATGTATCACGGAGTATTCCTACCTAGAAGTTAATTACCGCGGTCTACCAGAACCAACGTGCCTATTAACCACTTTACAACACAAATATACTGCCTACACACTAATTACCTTCGGAAAGCACTGTACACTAAACCCTAAATGAGGTACAAGTACTTATACAACAAATAACTAGCAGTTAGAAATACTTGTACAGCTAAAAGAACCACGGTATCTGCTGGAGTGACCGGGGCACAAAATCACCAGTCTTTACCTACGCCAAGCAGCCCTGATGTAGTACCGGGGTTAATTTAACTATAACGGTATGTACAACAAGCACAATTACTGTAGGAATAAACTTGGGGATATGAATGTTGCGAATAATCGCATAAACTCTGAATAATAAATATTACGCTACGCGTACAGACTACTCAAACAAAATACAGACCAAACGCTGGCAGACTACTATCAAGCCTAAACAAACTACAGTATATGCAGACTCCGAAATGGTTAGTTAGTATGCGTTCTAACCGAGTAGTACGACTTATTCTTTCGAGGGGATTTACCTCACAGCACTGGAAGCCCCTACGTTCCTAACTAGTACTTTATCGGACATACACTCTACACACACCGCAATCTCTTCAGACCTAACAACAGCCAGACAACAATCCAGCCTACAAATTATCTGAATAAGAAATATTACGCTACCCGTACAGACTACACAAACAAAAATACAGACCAAACGCTGGCAGACTACTATCAAGCCTAAACAAACTATAGTATATGCAGACTCCGAAATGGTTAGTTAGTATGCATTCTAACCGAGTAGTACGACTTATTCTTTCGAGGGGATTTACCTCACAGCACTGGAAGCCCCGACGTTCCTAACTAGTACTTTATCGGACATACACCACAATCTCTTCAGACTTAACAACAGTCAGACAACAGTCAAGCCTATAAATTATCTGTACAATCTGGGCAGGCTTACACGTCTTCTCTTACACGTTCTTCGCTTACACGTCAATATTAACCTACAAATAAATAAAACTGACAGAAACAAGTAAAATCCCAATAAAAAACCAGGGCTGCAGTCCCTGATTAAATATTAAGGCCTAACGGTATATAATTATCAAAATCGAATAATACTGCTGTACCTGTACTGCTATAAGTACCGGTCCGGGTGGTTAGGTAGTCAGGCCTACTAGGTACCGGTTGACCAGTACTTCACCTTTATTGCCTACTGCAATACAGAAGCAATAACTGTTATTGTTCTTACCAGAACAATATTAAACTGTATTTATTGCCTACACTGCAATCAGACGATCATAACTGTTATTGTTCGCGCTTTCAGACCTTTAGCAGTTTAACCTGCCAAATTTAGATGTCTTCTAGATTATAAATCGACTTTAGCCTATGACGAGTATTTGATACACTACATTAGCCGAAGCCAGTCTATGCGCGACCATTCACCCGCTGGATATACCCGGGAGACTGGATTCGGAAGCTTTGACCTTATTGCGGTGTAGGCCTACTGTATTATTCGACTGATCGTTAATATATAATTTCTGACAAATATTATTCACTTTCGGGAAATATTAACAGTTCCTTTAGGACGTGGCGCTCTAAATATGTAAACAGAGTTATGACTTACACTAGACACAACGGGATGGCTATGGATTCACGTATAAAGCGCATTCTTTAGGAGATGCTTTGTTATCAGTCACAATCATGCACACTACCGCACAATGCTGCACACCGATCTGCCGACCTTCACTAATTTTAGTCACATATAAAGAGAACAGCAACCGACTCATGTAGTGCCTATGAAATAGCATTAGATTCACTCCAAAACCACTTTAATGTAAGTCGCAATTGTTATATGTAACCGGTCTCTTACCTTCAGTATATCAAGAAGATTGGGGGTTTTATAATTATTTATCGATATTATCCAAATATAATAATATTCCATCAACTGATATAATTAATAACCGACAGTAAATAGCAGTAAAAATGCGGTGTTTGTAGGTGACAATATGATTTGTGTTGAGTTGGTATGGTTTGATTTGTGATTAGATAACAGTTATACGTTTCTATGACCAAAGCCTACTAATGTTTGGCTAAAGCCTGAAACACAGAAATTCCAAAGCCGGTCTTCTGGCTGTGGACAAAATACACATACTGACTGAATTGCATGAGTTTCTGTATACAATCTCCAACACAGAGTCAAAAAACGCTCTGATTGGTCGACCGAACAAAGAACGAACAAAGAACAAAGAAAAGTTACACGTGTACATATCAGCTGTTAGATGTCGTCATGGTAACTACACTGTATCAAGAGGATTTTGGCTTATTGCGACATAAGATCGCTAGTTATGTCCGCTAAAGTACACATACAGAAGAAATGGCTTTTTATGTCCACTAAAACACCGGTACAGTAAGGAAACGGCTTTTTATGTCCGTTAAAACACCTACAGAGTACTTTGCGGGGAAAATAACTAGCTAGATCCGCAAAAGCCTTTACACCCCCCCCCCCCCCCCCCCCCCCCCCCCCAAGTACAAAAGGGAGACCCCCCAAGTAGAAAAGGGAGACCCCCCCCCCCCAAGTACAAAAGGGAGACCCTCCAAATACAAAAGGGTATCCCTCCAAGTACAAAAGGGAGACCCCCCCCAAGTACAAAAGGGAGACCCCCCAAGTAGAAAAGTGAGACCCCCCCCCCCCCCCAAGTACAAAAGGGAGACCCACCCCCCAAGTACAAAAGGGAGACAACATCCACTCTCCCACCAATTGGAAAATCAACACCCGTACCAGTATCTAAACCAGTAGTTTGACTATTACCACTGCCATATTTTTGCAAATTATCAGACACTACTGGTAACAGTAGTGCGGGTGCATCGATAATTGATGCTAATGATCTCTAGGCATTTTTTACATTACCAAAACTCGAAATATCGAAACCTTTAAAAGCAGGACTTTTTAAAAGCAGGACTTTTGGAAGGAGTAATCGATGTATGGGTTTGTAAACTGGCCACAGAGTCGGTGCAGGTATCAGGCCTGATGAGAGACCCAGCTACAATGCATTCCATTGCAGTTTCACTTAGTCGAGATGTGCACTGAAATATGCTATCGTTGAATGATTGTAGCCCCACTGCATCACTAATCGCCTTGCAAAGCTTTTCCGTACTTTGATAGGTATTATCTTGAGAGTATTTTTAATTTACTTCAATTCATCAAAGGACTCTATTGTTTCAGGAAGTTCTTGCACGGAGTTTATATCAGTAAGGTCACAAAACCTATTTTAAAATTTAATATTTTCTTAAATTTAATTTAAATTAAAATTTAATATTTTCAAACCTAGCACTGAATTTAAAAACCGTTTATATCCAAACACGAAATCAAATGTTGGATATAGACGCTTTTTAAAATTGGCCTCCCTTAGGCTGCCAGGTACTGGTATAGTAAGAAGATATAAACTTTCTATATAAACTTTTTTTTTAAAATCAACTACAATCGGCACCGGTATCTGCATATGCACCTATCATAGTATTCAGTTTACCGGTATCTAAACTGTAAGCATAACTCCAGAAGGCAGTATGGCTAAGGCAGGCTTTGTTAGTGTACTGTTAGCTTTAGTCTGTAGCCAAAGCATGGCTGTACCTACTTCATTCATTAGGCCCCATATTTGAAAGCAGTAGGCCTACTTGGCTTAGGCCCTATCTACATAAATGCACATAAATCGCTTAATTGAATAAATTATTTTAATCATTAATTATTAATCAATTTAATATTTGATTGCTGATTAAAATACTGTACTGGTAAAAAAAGTAAAGTAAAAAGTAAATTTTCTTCGGCCGCTAGGCCAGGGATTACGCACAAAGTCTGACGACTTATTTCCAGTGCGGTCCCCCCAGAACTTTACTCCCCAGAGGAAACTCCAGTACTCATTTAGCTACCACTTAAGGATGCAAGGCAGAGATGCGCCCTGGATGGTCCCTTTAAAGCATTCGTGCCGAAACGAAAACTGCCCTGGCCCATGTGAGGATCGAACCCACGACCTACAGGAGATGTGAATTCAAGGCTACCACTACACCAAGGTGGAACCTTGGTGTACCAAATGTAAAGAAAATGAATATCTGAATTGATAATTACTTTAATTATTTTTGAATTACATCTGATTAAGAATAATTTGTGAATTTTTTATCATAATTTCCTTAGCCTAATGTCGACAGCAAGGAGGCGGCTGGCCACACAGGTAAAAACTGTAAAGAACTGCGACAATAACTGCCAGTTCGGTCAGTCTATTCACAATTGATTTTATAATACCATGGACCACATGGCGAAGTTGAATTGGCTGTTGGCAAACACCACGCAAAGGCAAATAGAACGGCGAAGGACCACCAGCTACAAAATGAAGAAATCCTCCTCCTACTTCCTCCAGATGCCAGAGGGAGATCGTCTAAGTAGAGTCTGTAGTGATTTATTTTTGTCGACTCTAGATATAAATGCATCACGGGTATACACCATCCACAAGAACAAGAATTGTGGTACTGCAACTGGCGATCAGCATCGTGGAGGAAACCACCATGTTTCCAACACAATGAAGGAAGCTGTTCGATTCCAAATACGTTCGCTAGTGAAGGTAGATTCCCACTATTGTATGGCAACAAGTCGACGGAAATATTTACCATCTAACCTGAATCCATCCAGGTTTTACCAACTGTATGTATTGTCGGCCACAGTGGAGATTGCCAACAGCAATATGTATTCCAACATATTCAATACTGAGTTCAACATCTCATTCCATTCCCCATGGGAAGATATGTGCGGCCTATGTGAGGAACATAAGATTCGACAGAATGAATATGACATTGATGAAGATTTCGATTATAGATGTAGGTTAATTAAAATTATTCTTAAATTGAATACAATAAACCTTAACACAAAAACAATAAACATTAAAGAGCAAAAAAATGGATTTAGAATAGTAACCAAAATATTTGGTGGAAAAAAGTTAAAATAAATTTAATACAAATTAAATTATGATTATTTCAAAATAAAATATCATAGAATTGTAAATTATAACTAAATTATGCAAATATTTATACTCCTAGAAATACAACGAACACACAGCGATGAAAGAGGCTGCAAAGACAATCCGCGATGAACATCGGGCATCAGCAAGCGCAAAGACATTCCGTGATGAACATAGGGCATCAGCAAAATTTATCTTGGCAGTGCATTTCAAAAACGTCAAATCAATCCCCATGGCCCATGCGGGAAGTACCTTCTACCAACATAAACTGAAACAATTTAATTCAACCAGTAGTAACCTTAAAACTACAAATAAAAAAACAGCACTAGATAGATAGATTTATTTATACATTATGTAAAAACAATAACAAATACACCAAACAATGTACCGGTATAAAGGTATTGTCCAACATAACATATAGGATTACCCCTAAAGCTTTGCAGCTTATTTCCAAGGGGGTCCTTTATGTTACTTGGTTACAAATACAATATTACACTACGCTAACCTAAAACCAATATAAAACGTAATTACACTATGTACATATACAACTTTACCGAGAGCGTGACAATGCCCGACTCAACGATAAAGATGTAATGTACAGAACAATTTATTATAAAACGTAATTACAGTATAAATAGTAAATAATTAATAAACTAATAACTTACTGTAGGACTATTGTACCTATTTTTACATTGCACACGGAGATGAGATTTAACTGCAGATTTAAAAGAATGTTGATTATTTAGGTTTTTAATTTCATTAGGCAGAGCGTTCCAATTTTTAATGCCGTTAAAAAAGAAAGTATCAGATTCAAAGGATTTACAATTCGGGAGGTAGAAGTTTGAAGCACTAGCTCTGGTACTGTAAGAGTGTGTATCGCGTACTCTGTTGAATTTTTGTTTTAGGTAATTGGGACATTTACCATTATACACTTTATGCACATGGTTAAGGCGTAGCTGCTTAACTCTACTATCTAAGTTAAGTAGTCCAGATTCAGAAAAGTCATCTGGAGTTAGGTGGTGCCTAGGTTTGTAGTCTTTAATAAATCGTACTACTTTATTCTGAGCTACTTGTAATTTACATTTAAGCTGTTTGGTTAAGCCTTCATACCAAGAAGAGCACGCATAGTCCATGTGACACTGTATTAAAGAAGAGCAAAGTAACTTGCGGGAGTCGGTGTTCAAACTATTTTTATTTCTGTATAGAAACCTAAGCCTACTGTTAACTTTCGAGAAAATATTTTTCACTGTACTTTCTCCTGATAAGCAGTTATCCAATGTGGCGCCTAAATATTTAACTTCCTTTTTATTTTCAATCTTATGTCCATTACTAGTGACTTCAAACTTAGTTACCTTCTTTAACTTTCTTTTGGAACCAAACAAAATACTTTCAGTTTTACCGTAGTGAATGGATAGCTTATTATCAACCAACCACTCATTACAGGATTCTAGAACTGCACTTAACTTTTGGGAAATATGGATAGGATCTTTATGAGAGAAAATAAGAGCACTGTCGTCGGCATATAAAATGAGTTTAAAATCGGGATCTATACTACTTATCATATCATTTACATAGCATACAAAAAGCAGAGGACCTAATATGCTACCTTGCGGTACACCACAGGTAATCTCTTGTACAGTAGACAGCGATTTGCTAATGACTACAGTTTGACCTCTGTCTGACAGGTAGGACTTGAACCAGTCTATAGAACCTACACCCATCAGGCCTAACTTACCAAGCAGAATTTCGTGATCTACAGTATCGAAAGCCTTTTGTAGGTCCAACATTACCATACCAGTATATAAACCCTTTGCGTTATTACATCTAATTGTATCAGTTAAGTTAATAAGGCAGGTGTCTGTAGAATATGATTTACGAAAACCGGACTGAAGTTCATAGATCAGATTTAGCCTACTAAGATGTGCCTCCAGCTGTAGAAAAACAGAACGTTCTAGAATTTTAGATACAATACTTAAGATACTAAAGGTCTGTAATTACAGGGTTCTACTTTACTATTCTTTTTATACAGAGGAACAACCTTAGCTAATTTCAGTTCGTCTGGTACTACATTATCTACGATAGAGTAATTAATAATAAAAGTAATAGGCACTTTAAGTACTTCAGCACCATCCTTAAGAAAACGGGCAGGTATTAGGTCTAGACCGGTACTTTTTGAGGCTGATAGGCTAAGTAGATTTTTAAAAACGAAATCCTCAGAAACGGGTTTTAAAAATAACTTTTCTGAATTTTGTAACTTTTCTAAATAAAAATTATTTAGAGTTTCGGACCCTATACTATATTTATTACTTGATAACGGTAATTTCTTAACTAAATTAGAGGCAACATTAGTAAAATAATTATTAAATAAATTACTAACTAGAGTATGATCATGAATCAGCTCACCGTTATCTTGCAGAACAATATTCGATTTAGATTTAAGGTTTTTATAACCTAAAGATTTTAGGGTAGACCATAGACTTTTTGGATTATCTTTATTCTCACTTATTTTGTTGTACAAATATTCAGATTTAGCTTTTTTTATTTCCCGTAAGCACTAAACATCCTATGTTCACAACAGGATGTTCTGTCCACAGGAATTTTTTTAATGTTATTTTTTATTTATTTTTGAGCATTTTCGTGGTTGGGAAATTTAGCCCCCGATCACAGTAACAATTAGTATAATATATTCGGTAAGGTGCCCTGGTAGATTTTTTTTACTGACCTCTCCAGCACATTTATTTTATTAATAAATTTATTATAAAACCCGCAACCAGCTGACAAAACCTCTTACCTAGCAACCATAAAAACACAAATGTCTAACCTGCTGGCTATTTACCACAGTGAATGTGATAGTTTAATATTACAGTACAGCAGCAATAGTCCCTCATGCAAACAGTCCTGGATCCATGTCCGCGTTCACCAACACGATAGATGCGTCAGCAACTGCCACCCTCATTGGTCGTCTGGCAACTGACCGGAACCCACGGAAACACATCATGGACGATCTGCCCTGGTAGATAATTTATTCAGCTATTTTTGTAATGTTATTTTTACTACTACTATTACTAGGATCGGCATGCTGCATTGCAGCTGCAATTTTAAGAATGCTGTGCCACTCTTTGAGGCTTGTGTCCTTTAAGATGCGTCTCAAGAAAGTCATGGGCTGTCCACCATGCTTATTCACTCCATGAGGCTGCCAAAGCACAAGATTATGCACTGGCTGGTCCTCATGGCGAAAGCAATATCCTATAAAGCGGAGGTAGCTTTGTTCTAGTGTAGTTCTATCACCCATGACATATGCTAGATCATCCGCATCTTCAAGGCCTGTGTCCTTTAAGATGCGTCTCAAGAAAGTCATGGGCTGTCCACCATGCTTATTCACTCAATGAGGCTGCCAAAGCACAATATTATGCACTGGCTGGTCCTCATGGCGAAAGCAATGTCCCGCAAAGTGGAGGTAGCTTTGTTCTTGTGTAAAGCTTGGGGGAACCAATGAGACACCTCCAATTTTATATAGTGTCTGGTTGGAGATGTGTGCATTGTACTTGACACAGTGAACCCGGAGTAGCATTCTTGTGAATGTGCCATCCAGACAATTGGTGTTCTCAGCAGTTAGAGCCCAGCCCAGACACCCATAGAGTACTGGAACTACTGCTGCTCTAAATAATCGAACCTTGAGTTTCACATTAATGCTATGTGACTCCGAATCCTGGAAAGCCTATTCAAGGCTGCCCATGCATTTCCCTTACTTATTCGAAGGTCCTCACCTGACTTCCGGATCCATGATCCAAGGTAACAGAAGTCGTCCACATGCTCAAGCATGCCATGCTTTGAGCTTATGCTCATCCGGCAGAGACTTGCTGAGGATTTTTAAAGTTAACTGTCAAAATTTTGGTATTTTTGGAGTTGATAAAAAGATGAACACTAGAAGCAGCCTGTTCTAATGAGCTGGGGAGCCATTGGGCTCCCTCTAGTGATTCTGAGAGTACTCCTAAGTCATCAGCAAAGTCTAGATCAGTTAGGTACTTGGCAGGATTTCCTCGACTTCTGGAGCCAGTAGGTGAAGTTACCATTACCCCATCATTATTATGATGATTTATGGACATGCATGCATAGAACATAGTCAACCACAATTATGAACAGGAATGGCGCAAGCAAGTGAGTCTCCCAGGAGGACCTCCCATTACATTTCAAATGGTTCTGTATCACCATCAACAGAAGACACAAATGTTGTTGAACCATCGTATACTGATATGATTGCTGCAATAATTTCTAAAGGAATCCCATATAATGAAAGTATGCTGACCATACTTGAGCGAGAGACTGAATCAAAGGCCTTGAAGTAGTTAACAAAGATAACAGCCAGATGCCTGTCTTTCTTTTTTGATAACTCTTCAATTATCCTTCTAAGTGCCAAAATGGAACCCATTCTGATTTCCACGGAGCAGTCTCTCAATGGGATCCCTGTTGCGATTTAATAGAATTCTATTGTATAGCTTTGCAGCAATTGAGATCAATGAGATTGCCCAAAACTAACCATAGAGTGTTAGGTTGCCCTTCTTGGGAACTGGCACCAACCGTTGTTTTGTACATAAGATGTAGAAGACATAGGTGAGCTTTGAACACTCAGGTTTTTTAAAAACCTCAGGTGGAACACAATCTACTCCACTTGCACGATTGGTCTTAATGCTCTTTGCAGTAGCCTTCACTTCTGCAAATGGAACTTAAAAAGTAGTGCTATAGAAATTGCCATCACGGATTTCTTCCGGAATACACCTTTTCGTCATGGAGGTGGAAAGTACCAGCGGGAGTGAGTTTCATTTTTACAAGCAGTTTGTCATCACTACCTCATATTGAGCTATACCTTCTATATTTTACCTACAATTACAAGCTATGTCAACTTATTAATTCCTGGTTAATACCTACGTAATATTTAATGTAGATCTTAGTGAAGTCTTAGTCTAATATAGTCCTAGTCCGAGCCTTTTATTTTTTAAACACAAATAAATTAATTTTCCAGATCCAAGAAACGGGAAAGTTATTCCACTTTGCTGGCGTCGGATATCCTAGGCGGAATGGACTCTGAATTCAGTGGTATCGATGGGTCTGAAACTGAGTGTATCTGAATAATCGATGTAACTGAAAATTCCCCGTGACGTCCCAAAATTGTTGTTTAATTGTAATTTTTTATCGTTACGTTTAAAAATGTTAATTGTTGTCTATTTTACAATGTAATTGCCCCGGGGGCGGGCGGAGGGGAGGGGTGTCAGGTGGGACGAAAAATAACTATTGAAAAAGATAGCTATTGAATCGCCGTTTGTGCCATATATCCCATAGCCCATAAGATAGCCCATAAAATTGTAGGAAAAATCACGGAATCTCGGTTTTCACAACGTATCTGTTTCAAAGATACATATCAATTACCAAAAATTTATAAAATGACCCCCCCCCCGCCCGGGCGCGTATTCCCAATCCTTACACACTACTAGGAACACATATTTAATTGTAGCCTGGGATTGGTTAATGAACTATTATTTGATTGAACTTTGAAATCATGTAAGGAACTACATTATTATTACAATCTATTCGATCGGAAAATGGAGTGTAAAACGATTCCTTATACAACATTATTCCCACTCTAAATTTATGTACTGCTATTCGTATATATTTCTTATTGTCACCTGACAATGAACCGTTTAATAGGCAGATACCTTATATTATTTCACCCATTTTCTCCATTCCTTACAGCGTTTGGAACACTCTATCTGCTAACTGAGTATAAAACCCTTACACTAGTTCGACAACTTTCCCCATTCCTTACAGCGTTTGGAACATTATTTCTACCTGCTAACTGAGTATAAAACCATTACACTAGTTCAACCACTTTCTCAATTCCTTACAGCGTTTGGAACACTTTCTACCTGCCAACTGAGTATAAAAAAACCCCTACACTAGTTCAACCCCCCTCTCTCCATTCCTTACAGCGTTTGGAACACTTTCTACCTGCTAACTGAGTATAAAACCCTTACAATAGTTCGACCACTTTCCCCATTCCTTACAGCGTTTGGAACATTTTCTACGTGCTAACTGAGTATAAAACCCTTACACTAGATCGACCACTTTCCCCATTCCTTACAGCGTTTGGAACATTTTCTACCTGCCAACTGAGTATAAAACCCTTACACTAGATCGACCACTTTCCCGATTCCTTACACAGCGTTTGGTACATTTTCTACCTGCCAACTGAGTATAAAACCCTTACACTAGTTCAACCACTTTCTCCATTCCTTACAGCGTTTGAAACACTTTCTACCTGCCAACTGAGTATAAAACCCTTATACTACTAGTTCGACCCCTCTTTCCATTCCTTACATGATTTCAACGTCCAATCAAATAATAGCTCATTAACCAATCCCATGTGTTAATGCAAGAGGTGTTCCTAGTAGTGTAAGGATTGGGAATACGTTAAATAAATAAATTCCAAATAGCGTTAAGGAAGGCTGCAGTTGGTCTATATTATTATAGTTCAAATGGGATTTTATTTCATTTTTGTATGTACAGTACAATTTTACTTAAAAGTTTGTGCTATGCAATTCAATTTTTTAATAGGTGTTGTTGTTATTGTAAACAATAATAATACTTTTTAGGTGGTTAAATTGTGCTACTGGCTAGCTTTTGCTTAATAATATTCATGTTTTACACATACATAATCTTCTTCATTCAAACAATTACATACCATGAGAACAATCCGGTGGTCGAATCAATGGATGAACAAATTAGTTTAGATAACGATTTACTTACAACGTTTAAAACAAACGTTTTCTTTGCATAAAAAAAACGTATATTTCCAACAATTTCGAAAGAACCGAGGCATGATTCACGTTAGTTACACCTGCTAGACACACGTTTAATTCAAACGTCATAAAGAACCGGCGATTGAGTAATGTTTGTTTCATGCTATTTACACGTTTACTTCTAAACGTTTATTACACGCCACCCGCTTGGACAAAATAACATGAAAATTATCTATTTCTGGACGTGTCGCAAACGTATTTTCAAACGTTTGCCATGTTCAATAAAAATGTAATATAAACGTTAAAATTACATGAAATTGTTATCAGGGTAATGGTAATAATGGTTCAGTTAGACTGATCAGTACACTGTTGTTTCATTTGTCAATTGCTGTGTTACATGCATATTAAGGTAATGATGTCAGCCAGTATTATAAGTCTGGCCACAGACACTAACCAGCGAAACAATGATGATGTATTTCAGTATTTGCTAAATGGGGAGTATTTAGAGAGGACTGCTAAGGAGAAGAAAAGAGAGATCCCCCTAAAATCTGCTGTTGTATTCTGTGGGGTGTTGGATATTTATTGAGGGGGTAAAATGGCATATTTATACCTCCTATCTGCTACATATCTGCTACAGCACTGGTGGTGGCAGTAGGGGGCATAGGCCCTATCCATGGCCACTACACACAGTAGGCCATGGCCCTATCCTATCATAGATCAGAATTTCAGTAGATTTAATACCTATAAGCTATAACTTCCACATACACATACCAGTCCGGTACTTACAGGACTGACGAAAGCCTTAGATTTAAATAATCATGTCTGGCATAAAAAATGTTTATAAGTGTGACTGTGGTGAAGATTTGCATACCAAATTTAAGAGCATTGCCAAAATGTTGCAGGTATCTGATGAAAGCCAGATGGGCACAATGCCCAATATGTTTGAAAAACATCAGATCCACTAGCTCAGGTTCTTTGTTGCAACAAATAGTCAGTATACCAACTTCAGCCCATCACAAAACCAAAAGTCTCCTTTGGATGTCGAATCCGAAAACTTGTATACTGGTAAAGATAAGGGTAAGTACACCAGTAGTTCTCTGTGGCCACATGATAAAATGAGATCAAGCTTAAAAATAGAGTCTCTGGTTGGCAATGTACAACGTTCCTCCTCCCCTCTTGGACAATGACAGCATTTTTACAGTTCCCATATTGAAATTGGAACTCAACAAACCAATCCATGAGGCTAACCCTCTCCTCTATTCAATAAGTGTAGCCATCACTTTGTAAATGACTTCGAGAAACGAAATATCATATGTCTTACTACCATTAACACCAGAGACTAAATAACATGAAGGTTGGCTTCAGCTCTAAATTTGCAGAAAGGCACCAAAATAAGATGATGTTGTTAACCTGATGTCAACCTGATGTTGTTCAGCTTGATTCCACTGGGGAGTGTTATCCCAGGACTGGGTGAATCATCATCCTAATTATCTCAGCCTCTTGCGATCGGACAAGATCTGGTGATGGATTCACTATGGTAGGGAATTCTGTAAGATAATATTTAATGATGTAATATTCAATGGAGAGAGAAACATTCCGTCAGACTTCACTGTTGCTGTGAGAACCATCCTAAATGTCATTCAGTTGATGAAGCCGGTTAATGTGGAGGAATGGCATGCGCGGCAGATCAGTGGAAATCAGTGGATAGCAAGTACCTTCATATGGTAGTTATCGGAGATTTGGATTCGAATCTTTTCACATCTTTTCTACTATATCCATATTCAACTACTCACAACTTTTCAATTAGGTCCATGTTCAAATTAAGCTGAACTTTTTGGGACAGTGACTTGCACCAGTTCTGTTACCAGTATCAGTAGTGAATCAGTGAATCTGGACTTACATTTCATAACTGCAATATATGGATGAATTACTAATTATAAACTAATCATTGAAATAATTGTTGAAATATGACGTCCTTTCCTCAGAAGAAGTCCCATTGCTGAAGCTAGTAGAGCATGTCTGGGGATGAACTGACGTCCTTTCCTCAGAAGAAGTCCCATTGCTGAAGCTAGTAGAGCATGTCCGGGGATGAACTCAGACACAGAAGAAAAATCAAGACTTCTATCAGCACTACATGTATTTGGTTGAAGGTTGAAATGATCGTTTTCAGGAATATTTTAATCAAATAAATCTGAGTTCAAGGTAAAATCCAGATGAGTAAGTGAATCCAGATCTACTGGCTCCTCGTTCTATGTAGCAGTAGGAAGATGGTCATTTGTAATATTCAGTAATGCGGAAGGGGTTTGGTTTATAATATAATATATAAAGGTGCGGATATAATTTCAATTTCTGTTCAAGGTCTGGGAAATACTATAATGTTATTGGTCAATATCTTCTCACAGTATGAAGAACACATAGCTGCTGCGCATTCCTTTTTGGATGTGCAGCATAAATATCATGAACCGCGGAAATATTTTAGTAGGGGTACAAATGTGTCTGACAATTTAAATTCGCCCCCCCCCCCCCCCATGTACTGTAGATAATCATCATGTGTCTTTCTTTGTATATTGCTAGGTTTAGTGTAAACAGAGAGTGGGGGGGGGGGGGGGGGGGGGGGGTGTTTGATCATCGTTCCATTATTACTACTACTACGTGAGGTTAAATTAACAACATTGGTTTCAGGTAGTTGTCAAAATAAAACGGCTAGAGTATGTTCAGGTGAGAAGTTGTCAACATTATTGTTCACTCCATTTCTAAGTATATCAAAGTAAAGTGTTCAGTGGATTTGGGCTTCTTAGCATATGCCTAGCAAGTCAGCATTTTCTGTATGACCCTTAAACCCTCACCATTTGGTATGTCGCAGTATAAAAGCCCGATTTCATATTATGTATGGTCTTCGGAATAAACATGGCTAGCCCCAGATGGCCAGATATGTACCTAGAATGGGGTTTGATGGTGGATAGATATATCTCAGGTTGCTGAATGTGCCATGGTCTCTTCAAGTTAATAATAAACATAGTCCCTTTTCTGTTATTATGACAGAGGGAGACAGACATAGTCCATTTCTCTAAGCACAATGATGAATGAGTTGGCCAATCAGGCTCTTTACCAGCCATTGTCTTCATTGATTTTGGGGCTAAATAAAATGTAATAAAATCCCACTCGTTTGGATGGATTTTATTCCATGCTTTACAACTGCAGTTCCTCAGAGAACTGCATCGACAGGTACAAATATCAAACAGATTCGTTATCTTGTTTCGATAATCACCAAATCGTTTAGAAACCTCCTCTTTCTCTCGTCGACCAACTGGAATTTGCAGTAAAACTCGACTTTCATTGTAAAGTTTGTAAATCCGTTCTGCAAGGTTGGTAACAGAAGAAACAGTTGGCAAGCTGGCGTATTTCCATATATCAATGAGGTCAGCAGCGCAAGATCGACTTGCCACTGTCAAGTTCATTGCACCATTAACATCCTTATTTCTCAGATGCAACAAATGTTGCATGCATTCCAAGCCAGTTGGTAATGTTATATGTATAATGTATAATGTAATAGTTGTTGCCAACAAATTGGTTTGGATAACTTTGGGAGGGGGAGTTGGTGAGGTTGAATATTGTCCTCCCTAGGTTGTAATTAAATTGGTAGCTGGCTATTGGGCTCTCTAAGTAGTTCCAAATAATTTTGGAAGGGGGAGTTGGTGAGGTTGAATATTGTCCTCCCTAGGTTGTAATTAAATTGGTAGCTGGCTATTGGGCTCTCTAAGGGAGATATTTTGGCTTATTTCTGATTTATTATTCACCTTATTCCTGAATAAGGAAAGTGCAGCCTTATGTGTATGTGGGCGTGGTGGGGGGCGGGTGTATGATGCTCTCTTGATCACCACCTACTGCCGCTCGTAATTGAACAATTTAACGCATTGCATTGGTTTAATTATATAACAAGGTCTCCCCTTCCTCTGCTGATATTATTTATATCAGCTGCTGATAATCAAATTAAGTTAACTATTTATTAATTAAATTATTAAGTTTACGAGTTATTCATAAATTATTTTCTTTATACATGAGGCAATATTAAATCTATAATATATTGCAGTGACCACTCAAGCAGAATTCGATTTTAGCATGGAATCATCATTTTATCCAGTATATTGCCCCCAGTATGTTGTTTTGCAATCAGTGTGCGATCATCTTCAACCATCCTCTGAGGCAGAGCCGGAACCTATGTCAACTGTGGTTGCACATACGTATTATGAAGACATGGATTCAGATGCAACAAACGATGTACCAGTCGACATTTTAAGCGATATAATAGCACATTTAAATGCTAAAAAGTAAACCCAAAATGCAGTAAAGAAAAAAACATACTCAAAGGAAATTAAACAATTGGATGCGAAGAACTGCGCCCATACATAACAAAGAAAATCTGAAAATAGGCATGAAGAGAACAAACATTGGCCAAACCAGTAATCATATTAAGGCACCGATTCCAAAATACAATAAATCTAAGGAAGCAATGCGCAAGCAAGTATAGAAGTCGCAGTATGAGTAGGTTTGCGAAAATTGTAGAAGACCACAGTAATAAAACTGCGCCGCCACAACTCCCTATCACCCATGACATTTGCTAGATCATCCCCATCTTCAAGGCCAGTGTCCTTTAAGATGTATCTCAAGAATGTCATGGGCTGTCCACCATGCTTATTCACTCCATGAGGCTGCCAAAGCACAAGATTATGCACTGGCTGGTCCTCACGGCGAAAGCAATGTCCTGCAAAGCGGAGGCGACTTTGCTCTAGTGTCAAGCTTGGGGGAACCAATGAGACACCTCCAATGATATATAGTGTCTGGTTGGAGATGTGTGCATTGTACTTGACACAATGAACCCAGCATAGCATTCTTGTGAATGTGCCACTCAGAGATTTGGTGTCCTCAGCAGTTAAAGCCCAGCATGGACTCCCATAGGAGTACTGGAACTACTGTTACTCTAAATAAAATCGGACCTTAAGTTTCCGATTAATTCTCTGTGACTTCCAAATCCTGGAAAGCTGCGAAGCCTATGGAGGTGGTATCCAACAACAGCACCTGATGTCATTCCACATTATTGGGTAAGGTAAGGGATAGCTGGGAAAGTTATTTGGGGATGAAGACCCTCTCTGCAGTCTGATATCATTAAGTGCAAATTTTCAATAGTTAGGGACTTAGTAAGAGGAGGCTCCAATCTAAGGCTGCATCTAGGTCCCTGAACAGGCAGTACTCTGTTTATCTACAGGAGCTTATAAACCAACAGGTTGATGCTATCAATTATGCTGACGACAGCAGGCAATCATCCCAGGCATGGAAATCGATTAACTTCCTTACTGGGCCTTACCAACCATCAAGGAAGGCAGAATCACCAGCTGATCGATCGCCTCAATGGTGGAAGGCACACTTTGCAAAGCTCCTCAATAATGACAGGGTATTGATTGCGAACTAGTTGCACGAGTGCGATTATTCAAAATTCTTCTCAATGCAAGCTCTACAATTGTGACATCAGGGTCACACACCATTGCCACTAATATATTTTCTGCATGGCCAAAGTACCCATTATGCTCAAAAAATAACTTTATTAACAATATCTAATAGATTTGTGGGTAGAAAGTATAATAATGTATTATATATTAATTATGTATTATAATGACTAATGTATTAAGTTAACAAGTGAAGGGATCCATGAGTGAATTTCCTATGTGATTTAACACTGAACCAAAATGTTTGAACCAAAACCGTTTGCAAAGGTTGGCATTTTGCTAATATAAAAAGGTGAAACGTCAACTACCGAGATCAATATTTTTTAACCTAATCGCATGGTATTTCCCAGTAATTAATTTTGTTGCAGGTTGCTGAAATCAATTATAGAAATTCCGGGTGTATCTTACCAGAGAACCGTTTTCTTTGGGGCACAAGTCGGGTAGAAGCCGTGCACAGTGTATTGGATCGTTCTTATTAGGCACAAGAGGACTCCGGTAAGAGCTGTACATGGCTCGTTGGCTAATATCAGCCTATAACAGAAGACGATTACGCAAACTGGGCCATCATCACCCTCCAGATAATTTGGCGCCACGTTGTTTATGTTAATTCTACCTCGTGAATAGCTTGGGACACTATCCAGAATAGAACATCATCGCCAGGGTAGATGCCAACCTTCCAATCATCAGTTACCACTATGGTGAAAGTGTTGTATTGGAACTGACAACCAACTTCGAAAACATTCTCAACAAAGAAATTGAAGCCTTGGAGATCAATGTCAATATATGTTAGTCTCATAAAGGGTAAAAATGCATTAAAAAATATATTTTTCCATCTACTGTTTTCTAATTTTAATCGATAAATGTACTATACATGGATTCTTCATTTTTCTTTAATATGATAGTTCGTTTTGTTAATTTTGGTTTTTTAATTATTGCGAGTATAATTTGAACCATTTAATAATAGCCAATACAACAGGTAAATAATATATTTCTCTATGTAGCGTAATGTTATTGTTAAATTATTATTATATTTATCATTATTATAATCGTTCTTTCACTGTCTTATTTGTGTCAGATGATGACGATGAACTATTGGGGGAAGACGACAATGTTGTTTTACTAACACAGTTTATAATGTTGACACCTCAGCCTAAGATATATAACTGTACAATGCCAATGGTACCTGTGGTACTTCACACTGCGGCACCCCAACCTGCGGTACCTCAAACTGTGGCACATAAACCTGCGGCACCCCAAACTGCAGTACTTAATCCTGCAGCACACCAACCCACAGCACCTAAACCTGTGGCACCCCAACCTGTGGTAACTCAAACTGCAGCACACCAACCTGCGGTACCTAAAACTGTGGCACCTAAACCTGTGGCACCACAACCTGTGGTACCTAAACCTACGGCACCACAACCCGTGGTATATCAAAATGTGGAATCTAAACCTGTGGCACCACAGCCTGCAGTACCCCTACCTGCAGCAACTAAACCTGCATTACACCAACCCGTGGTATCTAAACCTGTGGCACAACAACCTGTGGCACCCCAACCTGCAGTACCTAAACCTGTGGCCACAAACTACGGTACCTCAAACTGCAGCACCTAAACCTACGGCACCACAGCCTGCAGCACGTCTGCCTGTAGCAACTAAACCTGCGGCACCCCAACTTGCGGCACATAAACTTGATGTAGCCCAACCTTTGCTACCTCCACCTGCAGTAGCCCAACCTTTAGCACCTCAACCTGCAGTAGCCCAACCTTTGGCACCTCAACCTGCAGTAGCCCAACCTTTGGCACCTCAACCTGCAGTAGCCCAACCTTTGGCACCTCAACCTGCAGTAGCCCAACCTTTGGCACCTCAACCTGCGGTAGTCCAAACTTTAGCACCGTAACCTACGACCCCACCGTCAGTACCAGCCACTTAAACGGTTCCTCTAGGGCCAGCCAGTCCCATGGATTAAATAAATATCCAGTACTATGGCATACTTTTAGTATTAAAACCCCAATTTATTATTTACTCATATTTTTTAAGGAAAATAATTATGTACTCTTATTTTTATATGTGTAACTAACTAAATTGCTTTATGTTCTCATTTTAAAATGAGTACACCATTAATTCTGAAAAAAGTCTTGTAATTTTTGTACTCATATTTTAGCCAATCGCGAATTTGCACCTCATCTTTGAATAATTGCCACTCCATCTTCTAGCCAATCGCGAATTTGCGCCTCATCTTTTAAAAAAATCTCACACATGTTTTAGCCAATCACGAATGACATACTATTTATGTATTTAAAAAACCATTTTATATATTTATGATTATTATTTTGCTATTTGCGATTGGCTAAAAGATGAGGTGCAAATTCGCGATTGGCTAAAACATGAGTACAAAATTGCAAGATTTTCCGAATTTAATGGTGTACTCATTTTAAAAGGAGAACATAATTCATTGAATTAGTGACTCTTATAAAAATATGAGTACAAAATTGCAAGATTTTCCGAATTAATGGTGTACTCATTTTAAATCATAAAAATATGAGTACAAAATTGGCGTACGCATTTTAAAATGAGAACATAAAGCAATTGAATTAGTTACACATATAAAAATATGAGTACTTAAATTATTTTCCTTAAAAAATATGAGTAAATAATAAAATGGGATTTTAATACTAAAAGTATGCCATACAGTACCACCTTGAAGACCACCCCAATGAGATGTCCAATGAAAGTGGTGGCTACAGCACAGTTGGTTCCACTTGACTTTAATGAAGATATAGAAGCCATTTGGATACAGAATTTTCATAGCATAGCGGCTGCAACTTCTGGAGTTCTGATGATAAAGACTGTTCTAGAATTATATCAGGAACGGTGCTATAAAGAAATTCACGACACACGTATGATGATCATATATGATCATATCTATCTATGAGGCTCGCCATCCAGTACTCCCCCCCAACAACAGTATCATAACATTGAAGAAGAAAGGAGAGAAACACATGAAATTAACATGGATACGGTGCCGATGAGTCCTGTTTTAACCAATGCACACTGCGTGCTTATGGAGATTCCAAATCCTCCCTACATCAGGCAAATGGACAATGGAAATAGTCAAAGCATAATAAGCATAATATTCCGATGGTGACAGTCCATCCTGGAAATCCATTTTCTGAACAGCCAAAACCCCGTAGTCATAACGAAGTTGAGGTAGGTAACAATGGCGACAAATTTAATCAGTTTTTGCAAATCATTGGATGGGAGACGTGTCAAAAAACATACAAAATACGAATATGTTGTTCATTGATATAAGAGGAGAGCTGCAGCAGCTGCGAAGGGAATCCGAATCAAACCAAATAGCAGTGCAACTACTGAAACGGTAAATAACCTTTTTAATTTTTCAACCACTGTAACATCATTAAGTTCATCCTCACCAACAATAGAAGTCCCTCTCATGTCAACAACTCGAGCCCTTTTCCAGAGGAAGTGTACCCCGAGCTGAGAAAATCCAGATAGTGTCGTTTTCGGTAACAAGGGAAGATTTAACCAAAGTTAATCAAATTCCTAACAATGATTCCCGTACAAAGTTTTTAGTGAGAATTATGGAGTTGGTTTTTTCTGCTGAAGAATTAAGTGGCAATGTTTCGGTTGGGAGACCATCGAAGGAGAGCAGTAAGTCGGTGTTAAATGTACAGAATATTAACTGGGCCAAAAATGTGACATTTGAGTACCGCCGACCACAACCTGGAGAATAGGTGAAAGACATATGGACGAACATCAGAATCATAATCAATACTACACTATCACAGTTGTACAAAAAACAAAATAAACGTCATAGTTAAGCAAGGACAAACTATTATGCGCTAAAGTTCCCTTGTAATGTAGTATTATATATTTGCCTGCTTCGCTGCCTTCATGTAATTTTTAGATACTTTCATTTTGTTAGGCATGGTTAGGTTATTATTTATATAATTTTAAAAAAGCCATTTATAATAATTTATTAAATCGAATCGTACGAATATTATTATAAATAGTTTTTTCAAACTTGTGCTAATTAATATTAGGTTCTCTTACAGTTTGCCGTGCCACCTATTGCTATAATTTATTATAGGAAGGATATTATAGGAATACAGCTTGCCACCACATTGTTACTATCAATAACCTATTGCTATAATGGCACGGTAAAGTGTAATATGACTGAGGAGCTCTCTTACAGTTTGCCGAGCCACCTATATATTCAATATAATTTAAAAAAATATAATTGTTATAATATATATTTACGCAAGTGATACCGTAATTTACTCTACGTACAATTACGTACAATTGTTACATCTTGTGTAGCTAATGTTTTTATTGTTTGTTACTAAACTGGGTACACTTCCTTTTAGTTTCCATAATTATGATATGATAGATTAAAAACTATCATTTTATTATATCAAAAATTGCTAAAATGGCAAGCTACCTAGTTTTTTTTTTAAATGTTCTAGAACATTATCAATCCATTTCATATAAAAATGTTGTTCTAGAACAAATATTTTTTGTTCTAGAACAAAAAGTACAAAGCACTAGCTAATTTGTTAATTTTTTATTGTATGTTATCTTTGTATAATTTTTTTATACTAGATAGTTTTTGTTTCTTTTTTTAATGTTTTAGAACATATTATCTATACATTTAATATAAAAAATTTTTGTTATAGAACAAATATTTTAAGATCATTTTATTATATCAAAATATGGCTATAATGGCACGGTAAAGTGTAAGAGTCCCTAATATTATTATTCCTTGTGAAACTAAGATACCACCTCTCTGGGACTTCAATTACTTCGATATATCAATAATATTTTATATATTGATATATATATAATTTGATATATATTACATCTCCATTCCATGGCTGAGCATGGAGCAAACAAAAATTAATTTAGTATATTGTCTGGAATTAATAATAGAAGCTTTAGCCAGCCAGACAAGCCTCATTAGTATTACTTGGATATTTCTGTCTACCTAGCTTGAGTTTAGACTGTAAACAGATTCATCTCCCACTGTGCGCTGGAGGGAGATTTGACTAAAAAGACAAATCCTGGTAACAAAAAGTCAAATCAGTAGAAAGTCGAAACTGGCAAAGAAAAGGCAAAGCATAGTCAAATGGTGCTGCTTGATTTGACTTTAAAAGGCAAATGTGTAAAGTAATAGTCAAATGCCCATAGGAAGTGATGGTTAGTTTTTGACTATTATTTGCAAAAGACATGTGTCTTTGAGTCTTTTACTGCAACGAGTCTAGAGATTTATCTTTAGCTTCCTGTAGAAGAGCGGCTACAGCTTTCTGTCTACTTAGAAGCACCCTAAACTGATAAGATTACATTTTTCGTGTAACACTACGTGACTGTATATAAAATTTTACTAAGGATCATACTTTTAGGATTTAAGATAAATTACTTTAATCTTTTATCATTATTTAAATCAACTTTCCAATAAATCAATGTAGCATTAATTAGTAAGTTAACAAATATAGCACTAGTTTATAGCACATATAGTCATGTATGACCAATGGTAAATGCATTTGTTTTGTCAAATAATAGAATAATCAAATAATATAACAATAAAAAAAAACATTAATTTCCTTACATCAAATATAGTCTTAGTAGTTTATGGTTAGTCCCACCAAAAGGAACCAGGCCTAGATAGATAAAGATAGTCATAGCTGATTTTGATATACATAAAACAACATCTAGAATCGCAATGATGTGCTTCCAAGAACAAATTAAGTACTCGCTGATATTCGTTTCCTTCTAGTTTATGTACAAGCAAACAATTTGAACCTGGAACAAGTGAGAGCTGTTGCATTTTACACAGTTTATGGTTGTATTTGAAGTTCCTTGTCTTATCTTTCACACTTTCTGACGGTATATATTGATTAGGTCCAATCCATAATGACTTTCATGAACAAAACTTGAACTATAGGAACACTGGAAATCAATCAATCTGCTTACTGGGCGGAAAAGCCAACCAACCACCAAGGTTAAGGCTGAATCACCAGCCGATCGCCTCAATGGTTGGAAGGCCCACTTTGAAAAGCTCCTCAATAATGACAGGGTATTGCCTGATAACTTTATAGAAGTAAAAGTGTCTGAGTCTGTACTCCCAGATATTCCCATTGGCGATATCTCCTTTGCAGAAGTGAAGGCTGCTGCAAAGAGCATTAAGACCAATCGTGCCAGTGGAGTAGATAGTTCCCAAGAAGGGCAACCTAACACTCTATGGTTCTTTTCGGGGAATCTCATTGATCTCGATTGCTGCAAAACTATACAATAGAATTCTATTAAATCGCATCAGGGATCCCATTGAGAGACTGCTACGTGGAAATCAGAATGGGTTCCGTAAAGGTCGTGGGACCATGGAGCCCATTTTGGCACTTAGAAGGATAATTGAAGAGTTATCAAAAAAGAAAGACAGGCATCTGGCTGTTATCTTTGTTGACTTCTTCAAGGCCTTTGATTCAGTCTCTCGCTCACGTATGTTCAGCATACTTTCATTATATGGGATTCCTGCTGAAATTATTGCAGCAATCAGATCAGTATACGATGGTTCGACAACATTTGTGTCTACTGTTGACGGTGACACAGAACCATTTGAAGTGTTATGGGGCGTCCTCCAAGGAGACACACTTGCACCATTCTTGTTCATTATTGTGGTTGACTATGTTCTACGCATGTCCTTAGATCATCATAATGATGATGGGGTGATGATAACTCCACCTACTGGCTCCAGAAGTCGAGGAAATCCTGCCAAGTACCTAACTGATCTAGACTTTGCTGATGACTTAGGAGTACTCTCAGAATCATTAGAGGGAGCCCAACGGCTCCTCAGCTCATTAGAACATGCTGCTTCTAGTGTTGGTCTTTTTATTAACTCCAGAAAGACCAAAATTCTGACAGTTAACTTTGAAAGTCCTCAGCAAGTCTCTGATCGGATGAGCATAAGCTCAAAGGATGGTATGCTTGAGCATGTGGACGACTTCTGTTACCTGGGATCATGGATCCGGAAGTCAGGTGAGGACCTTCGAATACGTAAGGGAAAGGCATGGGCAGCCTTGAATAGGCTTTCCAGGATTTGGAAGTCACCTAGAATTAATCGGAAACTTAAGGTCCGATTATTTAGAGCAGCAGTAGTTCCAGTACTCCTCTACGGGAGTCCATGCTGGGCTCTAACTGCTGAGGACACCAAATCTCTGGATGGCACATTCACAAGAATGCTATGCCGGGTACATTGTGTCAAGTACAATGCACACATTTCCAACCAGACACTATATAACATTGGAGGTGTCTCATTGGTTCCCCCAAGCTTGACACTAGAACAAAATCGCCTCCGCTTTGCAGGACATTGCTTTCGCCGTGAGGACCAGCCAGTGCATAATCTTGTACTTTGGCAGCCACATGGAGTGAATAAGCATGGTGGACAGCCCATGACTTTCTTGAGACGCATCTTAAAGGACACTGGCCTTAAAGATGCGGATGATCTAGCAAATGTCATGGGTGATAGGGAGTTGTGGCGGTGCAATTTTGTTGACAAGCCGGCACAGCATTCTTAAAAATGCAGCTGCAATGCAGCATGCCGATCCTAGTAGTAGTATAGGAACACTGACATCTACCACCTTCTCAATTGACCCAGGAACAAATTAGTCATCATATATGGCAGTGAGCCATTCTCCTACAACTGGCGTGTCTGGATCCCCGTCAGTTACTCATATCTCCTTTTCAATGTCCATATCTTCATCCTCTATATGATCATTACCAGTTTTTCC